>JAVQJF010089120.1:0-119652 GCA_036023855.1 Gadopsis marmoratus
ACATGAAGAAAACATGTAAGTCGGTGAAATCAGAGTCTCGGTCTGTAATTGCCCTCGTTGCAACGCAGACATTCGTACCCACAAGAACACATCCCTCGACATTATTGAGAATATGAATAACTGAGGAGTAACTAGCAGGTAGACAGACTGCATCACTCCTCACACAGTCTGATTTCGATACGTTGAAGGAAGACAGGCTGCCATGTTTTGTTTGTTTATCATCGTTACGTGAATTGACAGGGCCCTGGCATCGTTTTGTTTCTCTGCTCTCTCCCTAACATGGACAGATTTGCTCAATATTGGCAGACTGGTTATGTTGCTGTCTGTTTGTTGTGTGCCATGGAGTTGCAATGGAGATTCATGCCTCTTGAAATCTGCGCTAAAAGTAATTTTAGGTTAAATACAGAAAACTGTGCATCTTTCTAACTTTGCCCACCTGTTCACTCACAGAGAGAATAGAAGGAAAAAAAAAAAGAAGTTGGTGGACAAACTATTGCAGTAAATGTTCTGTTACATTTCTGTTATAGTCAGATGGAAACCAACGTATGTGGCTGGAAATGAGGAGCTTTATGCAAATGCTCTTATTTTTCCATTACTATCAAAGTCTGTTGACATCCTTGACAATGGCACGAGCATTTTGAATTGCCTTGTTGTGATGAACCCAACATATGTGCTACGCTACTCAGCCAAAACTAAATAATTACTCTATGAGAGATTGCTCAAACACCCAGACAAATATAGTGTACCTAGAGACCGGACATTATTTCATCCTTCACACATCAGTGGGCTGCTGTGATGAATTGCTGTATACTACATAAATATAGCAAAGTAAACAGGAGCACATTTTGCTGAAGAAATATTTGGATGGGAATATATTTTCTCTTTTCTTCAAAGTGATCTCTCTCTCTAAAATAAACATACATATATAGAAGTAGCAACATATATATTATTAAGAATTAACCCTTCAACATGCATTCCTAAGTCACTCTTCTGCCATTGATATCCAAAGTGACCATTCACGGTAACTTAAAGAACTGTAACTTTAAATACTTAGTTTCTCATAGTTTCCCAATATAAATTCAATATATCTGTGTTGCATTATCACTTATTAATACGTAGCTTTGAAGCTTTGCCATAAGTTAGAGGATTTAACAGGCTGACAATTGTCAGTGTTCATGGGTGGGAAGGCAATGAGGGATTATATCGGTTGGCAACCATGTCGGTTTAACATTGGGCAATTCAACCAATCCCTAGATTATGTTCAATTAATACTACAGCAAACACTCTTTGAGCAGCTTCTGTGTCGGAAATGCAACAGAAGAGCAGATGGTGTATCTGTTTACAGCACAGCCAAACAATCTCATGTCGTTTAAAAGAAAAGGTCCGTTAAAAACAACCGCGTCTGAGATCTGATTTCATGCACATGGCGTGAGTAGCTTTTCCGCATTACCCTCTTTTTGATGGCGATAGTGGTCAGCCTGTAACCACTGTGTCAAGCACATTGTGCTTCCCTGCTGTGTTTTGCCAGTTGAATGCTTTTAATGTGAAGCAGCGGCAGTAGGATGTTTGCACGAGCACTAACTGATTAAGAGACCATTAAACGATGAGGCTGTTATCAATGACATAACATTGCGCTGGATTACATGCATGCATCATTTTCCTGTCAACCTCCCGTGTGTAGGTAGAGAACTTGAATCCAGCACGAGAATGGCAGATACCTCCACTACCGATACAATCTAGATGCAAAAACATTAAATGGCTATTGCAAAAAAAACGCCAACCATAAATAGCATCAAAAACAGGGTTTGATTTCATAAAAACCTTAAGAATTATAACTAAGGTCAGGCTACTAAAACACTTTAGAAACTAAAACAGGTTAAGGAAAAGACCACGGTTAGGGGTTACATCACTTGCGCAGATTCGTCCAATATGGAGCGTAAAGCCTTGGGATAATGGGCTGCTATTGTTTCTTTGGGGAGCCTGCATGGAGAGAGTGGAAAACAGAAAAAGAAAAGAGAAGAGGCTGGCAACATCACGTGTATTGGACGCATGCTTCCTCCTCCCAAAAATAGAGTTAATAGTGATATCGACCACAGTGCGTATGGAAACAAAGTACATGTTTGTACAGGTTCTATAATTAATGAGAGTGCAACGTTCCTGTAATGTCAGGCTTGTTGCCGTCATGTAGCTTTTTATAATATTCTCCTAACAAAGCACCATGAACCATGTGTATGCAGAGTGTGTGTGTCCTTTAGTTCTCATCTCTTCTTCTCATCCTGCTCTGCTCCTCTTATTCTTCATTCCTCAGGCCATTTCAGTGTTGAGTCAGTCCCCTAAACCCGACTCCCGAGGTCATCTCCGGTGTCAGTCTCCATAAATAATGAGCATGTTCAGGAGGCTGGTTAGTACAGGAGTCGGCCATAAAGCGCGCCATAAGCCATCTGTGAATTTACTTTCCAGATGGATTGTTTAAAGACCCCATGCACATAATTCATCTCAATTAATCCTGCAGTATTCTGAGCAGTGCTAATTTCTATGCTCTTGCTTTCTCACGCACATCCTTGTCAAGTTCTCCTGCTCATGATCTGGAAGAACAATGATGTGATATAACAAGCTATGTCACAGTTACAATGAGTTTCTCCACTGCAAAATGTCAGATGAGTGACTTATTATAGCAACCTCATTCATCATTTATTTCCTGCTCCGCCTAAAGTTTTTTTGAGTCTCACACATTCGCACCTGATACAGTTTCCTGGTGATTACACATATACCATGTTTGTACAAAAACATCAGCAGAGGTGTTAGTTGTCTAAATGAAAGAAATTGAACTGTCATGTATAGGAACTTGATTTATGGAACTGAAATTGTGCCCGTCACAGATGCAAATCATTTCTCACATATACCTGTATATTCCTGTTCTTAGTTTGTGAGGTTATGGGAAATCGATTATACATAGAACCAAAATACAGAAACTCCTTCACGTTCTGTTTCAATACAACAATCCTGTAATAAATACGAGCTTTATAAATGTCTAACTCATTGCTGACACTGTGTCAGAGCGTCGGCCATTTAACTCTGCTGTCATTTTTTAGATTGGAGTTTGTGTCTAATATTTTGCCTCTTTATACTGTATATATAAATAAGGTGGACAGAATATTACCAATACCTTTTCAGTATAAAGGCAAGTTCCGCCTCAATATTTACCATAGAGCTGAGTCAACACGACAACTAAAATTCAATCCAGAGAGACTTAATTGAAAGAGAATAATTAAATAAATGTATTTGAAATAGTTCGCACAAAAGGAAAAGTTGAGAAGATATGTGAGGAGTCTTTGGCGATTACCTCATCGTGATGTGAAGAGGATGGTCATGGAATATCCACCTGACGGAGTCTAGACGCCGGTGGTCGCGGTGGTGAAGGGTTGAAAAGCAATGGCTGAAGACCTGGATGAATGCTGGTTGTGATGAAAGCAGGAGGTGAACAGGGTGGAGGAGGGATGCGTCGACCTGACGCTGAAATGACAGCTGACAGAAACAGAGACAGGAACAGTTTTAAAGTTTGCCAGCAACAAGATGATTGGCTCACAGAGGTCTAGGCAAAATCTGATCGGGTTAACTGATGAACAGCTGATTGAGTTGAAAATTGGCAAACGAGAGAGAGAGAGAGAGAGAGAGAGAGAGAGAGAGAGAGAGAGAGAGAATGTAAATGAATAGTGTTGGTATGAAAATCCTCTTCCTGATTGAACCTTTTCTGAGCTTCATTAGTTGACAGAAACACTTTTAATAAGGTGGTGCAAAGCTATTGTGTTGCATTACATATGTTACAGGTGTCTTTATTCTTCTGGTCACTTGTCTAACAACATTTGCACAAGTGAAAGTCAAATATCTTCCTTTGAAATATTAGACCAGTGAAAAGACCAAGAAAATAAAATGCAATATAAGACCAAATACTAACTTTTCAGATGTCCATTAGTGCATGGTGTTACATATAAGGAAGGAAACATGTGTGTGACATGAATTATGTTTGTCATTTCAGCTGGCATGTAATGATGTATTCTGGAAAGATTTGCAGTAGCTCCCTTTTATTTATTGCTATTACTGGCCTAGGGCATTGAAGACATATGGCAAAAATCTGTGAAAATAACAGTACAGATGGTTTAAAGTGTTTTTTGGTGTTGTGAGGGGTTATATTAAAAGACAGTTACTTGATGAACAATCAACAACTGCTGCATAATCTCAGCAAACAGATTGCTGGGAATGATTAAAATCCTTAATTTTATCTAGCTTTTAAAGATGTTAGGTACCAAAGCTGGGGAAAATCTCTTTGCACAAAATTAAGATATATTCAAGTCTGTTGCACAGATTACTTTTTTTTTATTCTAAGAGCAAAAATACTCCAATATCAACTTTAGATAAACATTTAATTCCATACACTACCAAAGTGCTTCCCTCTCAAGCCTAAGATAGGTTACATTTTATTTAAGTAAAAAAAAAACAACCAATTGTGCCTGCAGTGCTTATTGTGTTGGCACACTTGTCAGAAAAGCAGTAGGCAGGCAGGATAAGGAGCTTATGCTAACAGCCAGGTAATAAATGCTCACTCCAAAACTGGGCTGTTCTGAGTCTTTGCCATTAGGAATCTCAGTTCCACTGCAGCTGGCACTTACAGGTGCTGTGGGACAGGCTCTCGGCCAGGCAAGAGTGAACGTAGCTCACTGTGAATGGCACGGAAAGGGGTTTAGCTGTAATGGACAACACGCACCACAAGCACAAATATCCACAAAATGGGAGCAGATATTTTCACTCAATCCATTTATACTCTACCCGGTTACAGGCCACGATGAGCTGGAGCTGATCCCAACAGTGCTGTGTGAAATGGACAAGTCACTAATTTACCAAAAGGTTTAATGCACGAACAGACACAAACACACCTGTGGACAATTTAGTCTGTCCAGATCACATGACATTCGTATTGCAGATGCTATTAGAACCAAAAAGGTTATGCAGTCCGAGACGTCTCTGCATGTGTACACTTGATCTCAGCTTCACCAAGTTTCAGCTAGAATGAAAAAAGTAAAAGCAATAAGAAGAAATACATCTTGATAAGTAAAAGTCTCATTTACAAATCACCCAACACTGAATAGATGAAAAAGAACAGCCTTATTACATGGGAATTTGTGAGGTGTAACTAGGTGTATGGGTAGCGTACACCTGCCAATCACAGCTAATTTCCACTTCAGAGCCCAAGTCAATCATTAGATATATTCTGCCAAGGTATAGGGATGGGAAAGGTGTGCTTTATGATGAGTAGAAGGTGTGAAAATGGGCTTGTAAAATGTGATCTTGTGACAAGACTTTTATGCACTTTACACCATGATTAGGACAATTGGCTGCATACAGAAGCAGGTGTGATTTGGCATAGAACTGGGTTGCTTATTTTAACACATGAAAAAGAAACTTGGTAAAAAACTAACATACATGCATAGAAATGTAAGAAGGCAAAGCAAGCAAAAAACAAATATATGCGTAAATTAACAATCGATCAAGCCAGGCAGCGAACACTGCCTCATCGAAGACTTTGCTGTTACTGAGTGCCAGGTCAATATTTTGGACTGGGCTCTTTGACCAGTTACATTTTATTTTCCAGTATGGACTCATTCTGGTTTTGTTTGTACCAGATGGAGACAGAGAGCGGCTGTGGCACAAGCACCTACATGTTCAAAAACAATCTTCTTTTCTTTTAAGGAGATTGTTTGTGGAGGGCAGTTAAAGTCACGCAGAAGACGCTAACTCCCAGCACTGGAGGGTCAGTGTTATTGTATCTCTGTGTGCTGCTTGTAACTTTATTTCCCAGTGCAAACACCTACACACGCCTTTCTCTCATGCAATCTGAACAATATCTACACTATCATCCCTCTTTTATTCACAGGGGCTTTTACCGTAACCGTGCAATTCTTAGGAACCATCTTAGAAGTGACTTTTAGGAAAGTTGTCAGAGTGTGAAGAATTTGATCAATGTGGCGATTCAGTAAAATGCTGTTTCATCATCATCATCATCATCATCATCATCATCATCAGCACAGGGCTCTCCTGGATATTGAAACGATACTATAGAATTTCGAGAAATCCATGTTTTTCTAGCTAGGTTTGGCATGGCGGATGGTTCTATATACTACGATATCCATGAGCCTCAGCGCTGTAGCGAATGTAAAGCACTTTGTTGTTGCATATCATATTTTACAAATGCATCTATAATTGACCAGGGTCCCAAACTGAATTAATTTAAGCTGCAGATTGTGGAATCGTCTTATTAAACATTGTATACTTTAGCTTCTGCTCATCCTTCGTTGCACACATGAGAGAATCTTCAGCTCAGTGATTGGATGTTTCTTAGCAAAATGGATAACTTCTCCACTTACGCATGTATTTACAATCTACTTGTACCTTTGACTTTTTATGAAAATTGTTTAGTGTGTCCAAATAAGGTTATTCCTCACCCAGCTAAAGATGTGTGAAGATTCTACTGGGTATTGGATTCTAAACAAGGATCAATGCTTACCTAAGTTCACATAAATCAGGTTGTATGAGACAAAGAGGAGACATGTTATAAATGTGGAGTCTGGGGCATAACGGCATTTATCTTCAATGACCTTGGTCTCCTGGGAGACAGAAACAGCCTTGCCTTATCAGGACAGCTGCACCCTGAGCAGTTGTCCTTGGAGACAGAGAGCGGGACTACCGGTACTTGCTTTAAGGTTTACAAACGACCTGAATGTGACCACTATGTCCTATTACCTTTTGGCCTGAAGAAGGAAAACTCATTCACGCTGTACAAAATTAAAAACAGATATTTTGTGATGCAGTTGCCTCTCTTTTGTGCGAATGCTTCAACCAAGAGCGTTTCGTGCCCATCCAAGTCATGGAAGTGCTCCAACTGCCAGCCACCAACATTGTCCGTGCAGAAAATGAACAGAACTTTTTCCTCCCCAACCCTGGGTGCCAAAATGACTCCTCTCACTTTGCAACCCTATGAGCAGATTGGCATTAGCTGCTTCATCCACGCTCCACCATCAGAGGCTCATTCATCAGCAGCTTGGCTACGAGATGACTGGTAACTTCCAGCCATTTTAACACACGTGTACAGCTTGGCTATTACATCCTGACACTTCTCACCGGACAATATAGTTGTATTGCATTGATATCTCCACGCTCACGCCATTTGCTGCTGCACCTCTCTTTGTGCTTAACCTTTTGGTATCGTCGACTTTGCTAGATCTTATATTCTTCTAATTTTCTGAATGTGTTTGTTAAGGGGGATTCATTTTCCCAGCAACATCTTTGTTGCTGCCCAGATTCTTTGGGAGCTCTCTCAAAGAGCAGAGCCTTTTCTACTAAATCAAACTGTATATCCATTTGTGATGATAATGATCTAAATATATTCCTCTAGCTTTCCCTTTAGTTTTAAAGTCAGATAAAACTTTATGTATTTAACATCTTTAACACATTTTAACACTATATGACAGTTTTTTGTAGGTACTTTTATTTAATAATTTATTTTACGTTAATAGCTCCAGAAATCACTTGTTTTTGACTGTACCATCAAATAGAAAATCCAAGGTCTAGAGTAATTTCATACAGTTTGACTGTCAGAAAATAATCCCTACAAAACAAAACAAAACAGAAAACAGAACTAACAAAAAACTAGAAAATAAAGTTCTGAGGGACTACGGTGCTTCCAGAGTAGCAAACAACATATTTTTTGAAAATATCAAAGGATTTTCAAAGTAATATAAAAATTTCCCCACCAGTATGAGAAAGCTTTATGAATGTATCCCCTTGGCATAAGAACATGGTGAGCATGGTGGTAAATAAGTCCTACAATTATCTTTATGTGCTGGGCCCAGTGTTAAGGATTTCTTTTAAAGGTGAAGTGATCCCTCTAACTCACATCATCTCTCTGGAGCCTTTTTGTCCGGCTCCGGATTCCTCGCATCTTTACCTCTTTCTGCCAGTCAATCAATCTCAATCTCAATCTCTCTTTCTCTCTCTCTCACTCTCTGTTTTGTATTCCCTCCAGTGGCGGTGACGATCCCAGAGGCAGACGGTTGGAGATGAGGTGTTCTCGTGCAGTAATAGCCTATTACAAATCATTTCTCACACACAGTGTCACTGGCTCTCAGCCGGTCCTGTCACTCAGTCACTCTGCGAATGAAGCCACATAATCAACAGAAAATGGCCAATTCTACTGTGAGACACTGAGTCTTACACACATTTGTAAAATGCACACGCACGCACACACTAAATAATGTACTCACCTCGACTCCTCCGCTTCTCCTTAGTATAAAGAGACAGTTCACCCAAAAACACAATGAACCCTGACCTGATCCAGGCTGACTTTGGAGCTACTGGCTGTATTGCTCCCATTATATACTATATCATCATTATATCATTATTATATACTTAGGGGTATTTAAGTTGTAGTACTCAAAGAGCTGAATAGTTTTGAATAATCACAATAATCCAAGCATTTTCTGATAAATGTTGTGGAGTTCTGGATGATCAGCTTGTTGTCCCTAGTGCCTAACAGAGCTGCACTCCATTGAAGTGAGAAGCAGCCAATATCTCCAAACCTCAGCAAATCGCAGCCAAACTGTGTAGATGCTTAGAAACGAGTGGCGTGGCTCCGTGGTCATTACGTCGGTCAGTCCACCACTTTGGTCCAGACTGAAATATCTCAACATCTACTTGATGAATTGCGATGAAATTTTAAATATATCCAAGGTGCCTAGATGATGAATCCTAATGACTTTGGTGATCCCCTCTTTTTTAATCTAGCACAACCATGATGTTGACTTTTGTCGTTCTGAATGAAATGTCTCGACTAATGAAAGGATTGTCGTGAAATTCAGCTGAGGCATTTATGGCTCCTTATTGCTTTTTCCACCTCAGCCTCAATCTAAGAGTCCTC
The DNA here is from genome assembly GCA_036023855.1 of Gadopsis marmoratus. NCBI lineage: Eukaryota > Metazoa > Chordata > Actinopteri > Centrarchiformes > Percichthyidae > Gadopsis > Gadopsis marmoratus. The sequence goes on from JAVQJF010089120.1 coordinate 8,969, forward strand.
TATTGTTCTCCTAGTTGATGTATTTCATTCACACTCTCTCTTCCCACCACCAATGCAGTTTAAATGTAATTTAATTCTCAGAAGCAGACAGTTTTATGTTCAGATTTCTACAGTGGTTGACATCTTTCCTCTGGTTTAAATCACATTTCCACTCAGTATTTTATGAGTGACAAAATTAAGTTTGCATTTTTAGACCAAACTTTTTATGAATACGTTTACTATGACTACAGGATTTGGGTCGTGGCAGTAACAGTTATTTCCCCTGTAAATTTGGATTGTACACAGGGTCTGAGGTGTCAAAGAGCGATACAACACAAGAACAAACTCACACAAACAGCAGAAACTAAACAGGAAAAACTCTACTCTCTCAGACCACAAACACCAGGGGACAAAATTACGCCTTGTTTTGGCTTCAGCACAATATAAAAGGAGCAGTACACCAAACCGTCTGGACTGAATTTGTTTAATCAAGGCCCTGCTAACTATCAAAGAGAAATCAATGTTGGAATTACCCCTTTTTCCATGAATGAATCTTATGTTTAACCACCATTTAAAAGCATTTGGACATCATAAATGTACAACATTTATTTATCTGCAGTGCCAGGCTTATGTCAGCAGGAAATATTACCTCTACATGATCAGAAAGCAGCACAGTTTGTGATTACACACCTGGGAATGCATGCATGTGAAAAAAGCAGCAAGACACCAATATAATGAAATGACAGCAGTTGTGACAACAGGGAAATGCTAACATTAGACATAGGCATGTTATTATTAGCCCCTGTGTCTGCTGGATTCAGAATCAAGACGACCCATCTGCCTCACTTTAGTATTTCCACAAGTCTATCTTGCCACTCACAGGTAGACAAGACAGGCACAGTCTGTTCCATCCATTATCACATGTCTGCCCAAACACATGATGATATTGCAGCACTATTTCAGGATGACATTCTGACTGAATATACAGTCTTGGAGCAGCACACCATGGAAGAATTTAGTTATGATTTAATAGGTCTATAAATCCATTCTCTTCTCTTTATTGTTTTGATGCCTGTCATTAAATTCGCACTGGCCTGTCATATCACTGGAGGTACTGTCTGTGTGAGCTCCAGTCTACTGCTGACGGAACAGAAAGAAACACAAAAACAGGAGCACCATTAAATTTAAACAACCCCAATTCTTTAAGCAAAGATAGTTTAAAGTCAGTGGACTCTTAGTTGAGTTGTCAGACTCCGTGTGGATCCAGAAACGTTCTAGCTCAAATTTTAAACATACATGAGTCTGAGCCTGTGATGTCACAAAGTGCTGACCTGTTCCTCAAATGTAAACGATTCAAAGACCTTGCTGCCCATTTTCAGCCTGCCAGCCAACACTCTTTGTCATTCCAGATCCTATCATATCCAGCAGTTGTGCCAGCTCATCACACCGTTCCACAGTGAGTTTTGTTCAATGGAAGGCTAATGTGACCCGGGCCTATAGAGTTTACAGTCAATATTGGAACGGGGCCATCGAGGTTGAGCATTTGTTGACCTGAGTACTTCCCTTATAGCCACAACCCTAAAGTGACATCATTCTGTGGAAGCTTGTTCTGCAATGATCCTGGCTGCATCGACACCCAATGGTGAGGTAACAACACAACAAACACACCTAACACCATCACCGTTACATCTCTGCAGTGACTCCCTCTCGGTGTTTAACAGCCACTCAGCCTGCTTGAGACGTGCCTGAGACGCGCGTCTTCAGCTCATCTAGAGATTTGGCATCACGCCTATTTTTTTTTCCTGCATGACGCATGTGGTTCTCAGCAAAAATACACAGTGGAAATGATCTGTTGATAGTATCATATCACATCAAACCAGCAGACTTTCATTCTGGCATAATTTCTCTCTCTATTGTTTGCATCTCTTGCTCTCCAAATTTCTCTCACTCTGTCTCTCTCTGCTTTAAGATAATATTCTAAACATCTTAATTACGTTATGAGTCTGAAAATTGAAGCGGTCGACAGACTGCAAAGAATTGAGAGCACAGTTCCTAAAGTGTAACATATAAAAAGATAATCTTTAACTATAAATAACCTTCATCTCAAACGCTCCGGATGGTTTTCAGCAAGGCATGTTTAATCTCAGGCACTCACACATCAATTTCTACGTGTTAACTTCCATGCCCTCCTGATGACACACTAGTCAGAAAAGTGGGACCGTCATAATTTCTTAGTAGCATTATCTAGCTGTTGAATTCGTCATCCCTCCATCCTCCTCTGTGGGATCCCTGAGGTGGATCACTAATGGCTTTTTCTTGATAAACATTATTAGTATACATTGGCACATGAATTAACATTCATAGTGGCCCACTTTCTCATTGTCTGTCTTTTGTTGCTGGTTTTAAATGGAGTGTTCTTCAAATTGTGGCTTTAACATCCAACAAGCTGTCCTCATACAAAAAAGGCTTTAACATGGATGCCGCAATGAAAAACAAGAGGTTCCACGATGCACACGTGCTGCTCAGGTCAGCAGTGTGGCCCGGGCGTGATGGAGCCTCTGAACGGTAATTGTTACTTTGAATCAGAAGTCTGATGAAAGGGTTGAATGCAGATTCAGTAGGCTGACTTACACTTCTTATTTACGATACTTACATGACTCTGCCAGAAAGCGAATAAGTCTGCAGTTCCGGATTTGCAACAAAACACATCCTGAAACTGCAATTCTGTCACAGGGGTGCAGAAGAGTGGCAACAGGAAAAGGACACAAATGCAGACAGTCGAGACGGCAGGGTGATATTAGTGGTGTAATGACTAAAATAGCTTATCGGCAGGTACAGATCTAGGTTAAGGTTCAGGTTACAGAAGCTTGACAGTAACAACACAAGGCGAGACACCAACATACCAACTAGGACAAACTAACAGAGGAACAGGGGGGGGGTGGGGAAGGCCAGGTGAGGGGGGGAATGAGATGATTGCAGGGCATATGGGAATGGCAGGATCTGTAATGACAGGAGAAAAGTCTGAGGGCATCTGGTGGACAGATAAAGAATGACTCTTGAAGGGTCCTAGGAGAGTGGAGACGGACAGAGAGGCAGACATTGTGACAAATTCTGTGAAGCTCTTGTTAAAGAGAGTGGTCAGAAAACAATGGCAAGACACATTTTGGCTAAGAGCATCCTGCTGTTGGTAGTGGTACAATCTGCTGCGCACAGTATGATTTCACGCATTAATCCTGCCTGGTGTCGACAGAGTCGGCTGAAGATGGTGTATCCAAGCCAATGCTTTTCTTGGCATACATCGAGCATGTTTTTATCAGCCAAGCATCATCTGAATGCAAGTGCATCAAACATTATTCCTGACAAGGTGCATTCCTACCTGGCCAGTCAGAAATCTTTCTCAACTGAATACAGAGGAATATGGCACCATGCCTCCCAGCATGCAATAGTTCAAAGAACATGACAAGGACATTAGTTCTTAATGCAGGGCCTAGATCTCAACTGCATATAGCATCTCTGGGGTAAAGTGTAACAGGATTTTCACAGCATGAATGCATCACTGAGGTTTCTGTAGGGAACTGTGTGATGCTATCAGACCAACCTGAACCAAGATCCCCGTGGAGAATTTCTGGCTCCTTTTTTATTTTTTTTTTTTTTGAATCAGTGCCACACAGTGCTGCTTCACAGGCTGCTGTGGAGGTAACAAAAAAAAATAAAAGGACATCCTACCCAGCACCAGTTAAATGTATGTACTAAATTAGGTTATAGACAGTACATGTGTATGTATTTCATATTTACAGTATTTACTTGCAAGGTGAAATCATGGCACTCAAGTCACATTGCTTCATCCTCTCTTCCTCTTCTTCTTCTTCCTGCCTCTTTACATTGCCTCTGTATACCAGCCACAATCCCCGTCTGCACGTCTGCCACCCTTTATTGCTCCATTGTTTATTGTTTTTGTTGGCTTAAGATCGAGGATGGTCTGATAAAAAGAGAGAATATTTCAGAACTTTTCAAGTACATGTGTTGTGACAACGTCATTGCTTTCACAACAAACGGAGGAATGACTAAAGTATAGTAAGCTACGTACAAAGTAAACAGAAGGAACAATCTGCGCACAGAAAATCTACACTGAAAGAGCAATGTTTGGTGGATTTAAAAGAAACTTTTTACAACTGACAGTTGTGGGGGGAAAAAAATATCTCACGGAAAGTAAGGCTCCTTTCTCCATCTCATCTGACACTCAACTGATATGGAGCAGTTTTATATCTTTCTCAGGTCTGTCTGTTTCATGTCTCAGCTACAGCACTAGACCTTTGAAATGATCCTTAGATGTCAGATGTCAACATTATAAAGGAGAAATGCTGAAGTCTGCATTCCCTAAATCTTACATACTATATATAACCTGCTGTCAGCTGGCTTTATGTACTGTAGTGTATTTGTGGGCATGTGTGTTGCTCATACTATAGTAGGTCAAATTGTGTCATTCAGTCAAGCCGTTAGATTTACGGATGCTTGCTTACTCAAGGTTACAGTCCTGCCAAGCTTCAGTTATGGTGGCTAATCAATGTATAACAACTAGATTGATTTAACCAAAGAGTTTTGCATTAAATGTGTGAAATCTTTGACATCTGGCCCATACTAGTCATGGCATTATCTTAGTTAGACACACATCATATTGTATAGTGATAGAGCCTTCATCCTACTGTATTTTGATAAAACATGATCTTTTAAATAATAATCCATATTTATCACATTTATAGTCCTTTCCTCAAGCCCTTCACAAAGCCATTCTGAGTCGCAATCTTTCTCTGAGACTACATCTTTAGTATGCATGCTCAACATGTGAGACCTTTATTATGCTTGAATGGTGACACACCACTGAGACCCCCAGAACTTAGAGCAAGCACCTGATGTAATGCAAGTTTAATGAGTCACGCTCTATCCAAAAACGGCTAGTTAAATCAGCTATTTCTGCTGTTTTTATAAAGGTGTTTGAGTTGCCATTAGATACCTTATGAAATCCTCCTGAAAGCAGGGAAGCCATGCTTGAATGTTGATGGCGCTTTTCTTGCCAGGGCAGACTACACTTATCCTTTACCGGTTCACACTGAGTGTCATTACCCACCATTAACACACAAACAAAACATTAGTTGACTGCTCTTTCAGTTATTTGTATTGTAGCTATGCTATTTGCATTCCAACTAAAGAAGGGCAAGAACAAAGTAAAAAGAACATTCAGAAAGCCACCAGGGAAAGAGCATGGTTGAAAAATGCTGAAACTAATCCAATACAGGCCTTTTTCACAGAAGACATTTTGACATGTCACAGTAGGAAAAGCACAGGTGTAAATAATAAAATTAACAGTGGCTCACTGTCACACGGTTACTGGGACACTGAGACATCCTTAATGTTATTAGCAACACCTGTGCTGTTCCTACTATAACAAGTCAAACTATGTGCTGTGAAAAGGACCTTATCGGAGCACAGTTGCCGCTAATACAAAGAATGGCACAGACTGTAAAGTGACGCGTTGCTTCTTGTTGTTGCTAAGTCTGATCAAGCCGCAGACTAAATGGTATGCAGCCATATTAATTTGACCTGTGATGTTTGTTGTGGAATTCGGAGCTTCTCGCAGTTCCATGTCAGCTACGTCTTCTGGAGCAACATTCACCTGAAAGATGTGATCTGTCAGAGGGTAGTCCAATGCAACAGGAGAAAGGAGGACTGGATGGGGTGGTGAACCTCCAGCCCTGGACTGTGTTGGTAGACATCATCTGTCCAACAGTGTAGGTCTGTATACTGTTGTGACAATACTTTCACTGTGTGCTTTTACAATTCCTGTCATTTCTTTTTTGCTCAAAGTCTTTGTAAACCCTCAAAACAAAAGGATCACGGATCATAGGTATTATCAATACACATGAAAGCCAAACTGACCATGTCTCACTTTGAGTGGTGCAACACTAAGTTAAATATGAGCTCTGCAGGTATACCTTGAATCCTGACTGCACAGACTGTTCTAAAAGAGTGCGTATGATGGCCTCCTCTTCAGCATCAATAGCAGTATAAATTAGACAACAGAGAATTAAAGAAGATACATTCCCTAACAAAATGAGCCAACATAAAATGTAACGTAAATGTAATGTGAAAACCTTATATAATTGTACATGCAAAGTGAGTAGTACATTAATTTGTCCCTCGCTGTAATTCTATCCCATCCTCCTGCCTCTCACAGTGTTCTCTCTGGGTGGTGGATGGTGTGACTCACTATGTGAAAAAAATCTATTCAGTAATTTTTACTAATAACCTTAACATGCAAAAGTCACCAATTCATCACAAAAGAAAATCAAATCAGATCAGCAGTTAACCTCGAGAGGCTGTTGTTTACAATGATTTTCACACTGTTCTTTTACCCACCTCTCCTTCGTTGTAGGACTATGCTTTCAAAATCTCTATCAGACAGTTCCACACACCCATTCTGCACAAAAGAAAGGTGTGAACTCGTATGTAAAACAGGCAACTTGAACAATAAGTTACAAAGCGAAATCTTTACAGTATGACTCTGATCATTTTATGTGATTGAGAAATTACACATTTTCTATGTGTGGGGAGTATGCAACATCTAGCTAATAGAAACCGGTAGAGGACTGTGGTTGAATATGATGTGGATGTGATCCGGTGGTTGGGTTTAGTTTTAGTTGGAATTAGTTAAATAAATGGGCAGCAACCCCTTTGGACTGAAACTCTTCTCTCTCCAAGTTTAAATTTACCACAGAAAGTTATGCAATAACATGCTGACCTGTGCTGGATCTTCCATTTTTGCTGGGATATACAGACAAGTGCTAGAACAGATGGAGGCAACTTCTTTACCACCCCTGGGAAAAATGGAGGTGACCTTTGGTTTCATCAGTTTTTTACACCCTTTGATGGTGCTGAAAAACTGAAATGGGACTGACTGGTGCCCTGATAACCCAAATGCTCCTCTGAAGATAGCTGATATTTCAGCTCTCAGTCGATCTTCAGACCATTCTATAGAAAATGTAATTTCTCAGGCCAGCCTGAGCCAACCTGGTCCAATGCCTGTGGTGAAAAATGTAAACATACAACTTCCTTTGTGTATGATTTGAAGCCCCAATTTGCATAAGCCTAATATGACCAATGATGAACTTAAATATTAACCAGAAATAATTCTATCGTTGAAGTTATTCTAGACTTGCTTCAATTTTCCAACACCCATCCTGGAAAAAAACTACAGTGACACCAAGGGATTTGACAAACAACATACCGTGGTCAACACAGGACAAGCTGGGAATGACAAGGGGTTGGATTAATACACTTATGGTTTAGTAACAACCAACGCATAATATCTTGTATATAATAAAAGGAGATGTGTCAACACAGGCAACAGCAGAACAATAACTGTTCCTCTGAAACATGCCTTCTGAATGGCTCCAACAGAACCTGACATGACTAGTCAATGATATTTAGCTAGCTGCATACACTGGATGGGTTTCATTTTTTGAGCTACGTTACTCAGTTAACTTAGGGTAACATAAACGTTATCTAGCTATATATCACAACTGCACTTACTGATCTCAGTGACCTGAATCGAGCCCACACTTTATACATCAAATATGACAGCAACGCTCCTTGATGCAGCAAGCGATCGAGCTACCTATCTGGGAAAGCTAGGTAACTACACCACTGGCTTCATAGAGTGGTCACTTTTGTTACCGGTAACCATTGACCAGGTTATGGGTAGCTTGTGGTACCTTTCGGAAACATAGCTACAGTAAGTGTTTTAAACAAAGGTCAGATTAACAGCATTCTCAGCACTGAGAGGTTACGTTCTACTTAAATTTAGTTTGACCACCTTTGATACTTTTTAATGTTTTGCCTTCAGCAGTTTATATGGAGTTTGTATGGAATGATTAGTTTACATGCACACACACACACACACACACACAGTCATACTAAGTAGACAGCAGGTCATGTCAGAGGACAAATCAGCAGAGAACAGCTGCTGGTGTTATGGGCTTTTTGTCCCTTTCAGAAATAACATTTGGGATTTGCACAATGGCTGAGCAAAGTGCACAGGTCTTTGTGTGTGTAAATGTGTGTTTGTGTGTATGAGACAGATAGTATACATGTGTGGCTTTTTAATAAAGTTTTGTGACAGATGCAGCTGTCATTTTGCTGATGCTAGTCTTGCAACTTGTCTGTTTGTAATTTGTGTCATGGCGTTTCATTTCTGCGTGTAACGTAACATTTTGCAGCTTTAAAGATTTAATTACACTGCAATCAAAAGCAATTAAGTGTCTGCTCTCCGGCTCCGATAGTAGGAGGTGTGTCTTTCGCATATGCATCAGTGACAACAGAATTGAGTCATAAATCAGCTTCTGACAGGGGCAGCTGCCACGTAGCCAGAGGGCAGATAAAAATTATACAACTAGACCAAAAGAAATAGCCAGCAGATGAGAATGAGGGGACAGCATGTGCAGCACGTGGTTTTTTTTTTAACGTGTTGTCACAGTTTAACACTTACAATAACAGAGAGTACGACTTCCGCTGCCGTCTGGCATCATTCTCCTGTTACACCAGGAGCTGTTTGTTGAGCAGCAAACGTGGTTGGAAAGAGTTTCTCTTTCTGCCCACTCTTCCCTCTCTCTGGACCATCTATCAGATCTCAGACTTATTAGGTGTCAAGTACCGTGCGCTTAATCATCACTGCTGGTCTTGTTTTCTTTGTGTCGTTTTGAAAAATGAAAAACGCAAAAATGCCGTCCTTACTTTATCCCAGGTGATTAATTCGGCTGTTGCCGCTTATGCTAGACTCAGGATTTGCTGACTGATTGACTCCCTGTAGGCATTAGTGATTACAGTATTTCCACTGTTTGCGCACTCTATCACTTGGTCATGCTCTAACCAGTTTATCACGGTAAGACCAACACAAACGTGTAAATAAATGGTACCTAGATGTGGACAGAAAAAGAATGAGGTGTTTTACTTAGCGGTTAGAGAACGTTCATACTTTTAAAGTAACGTGGCAACATTTTGGGAATAATGCTTTCACACTGGGAGTTAGGCGAGAGGATCAACATTCATTTCCACAGTTCCAAGACAATAATCCATTATTTAGGGAGAGAAAATGTAATAGCTACACAGCCTCCTCCAAATATTTTACAAAGAGCAACCTGTCCAAGAGCAGTAACGCCACATCCTGTCTGCCCTCAGTCCCTTCTCTTCTATCAGCCTCTCCAACAAGGAAAAGATACACCAATGTTTATCTGTGTTTGTCTTCGCCGCCGGATGCTTTCTGTTTTTGCCTGTAATCCTTCTTCTGGACACCTATTTTCATTTTCATCTGGAGCATTAGACATTTTTTTGGACACTTCTTAGGTTTTTACGTGAATCACACGACCATGAAGCATTTTGAACTTCCGTTGAGGTGACTCTCTCTTTGCATGGCTTGTTGGCAAACCAATCACTGGTTGATGTAAAACGCATCACTTCCTGTGTGCCAGCATGGGAATGTCGCCACAGACACCAGATTTAGAAACTTAGTATACTGTGAAATACAGAGCGAATTATCTGGCAGCGATAGGCTTTATCATCATTGTGTGAACTTGTTTGGTGATGGCTTGAATATAACAGATGTTAGTGTGTATGTGAAAGTCCTGCACTCCAGCTTTAATGACCATTTATCTTACACGTTGAAGCTGTATGTGCCGTACGCTTAGTGTTGATGACTATTGGATGTATTAGACGGTTCACAAGACACATTATGTACAGTTTTTGTGCTGTTGTAGCCATTTCCTTGTACCCTGCTGTTGTGGCCCAGTTGATATTGATCTTCTCATCCAACATGTGGTACGACAGCATCACCCAAAATGTTTTTATCCTCCTGAGTTACAACCTAACCTCGATGGTGCTTAACGCAAAGAACATTTCACCACCTCAAACACCCAATGCTATACGGACATCAGCTGTAGCTGGCTAACAAGGTCACACTAACTGTGTGTTTGTGTGAGAGCTCAAGGCGTGAATCTGCTTCCGTTTGCTCCTACTTGCATCCTCACATTGACTTTGTACGCACTTCTGATGTCTCCAGGACTTCGCGTTCAGTCTGAACGCACCTTAACACTGCCAGCCAAAATACGAACATGGTTCAGTCAGAGAAGTCTACTCCGCTCAAGCTCATTGCTCCACTATAGTGCACACGTTTCAGTGAGCCAGTCATCATTTTACACTCTCTGACATGCCATTTAAATGACACATAACTCAGCTATTGTCAGGATGCTCCAGCTGTTGCTCTGTGTTGTCATGCAAGCTGTGAAGCATTTCATCCACTCCCTCAGCTTCACCTGTTTAGATCTGCTTCCATATGTTATATTAGTGTATGCACTTATAAATAAAAGATACGCCTGTGCAGTGAAATCTCCAATCCCCATCCTGTCATGATCATCAGTCAACCTGTAATGCAGATGCACTACAAAGCCAAAAGTATGCAGACAGCCCTGTCAACATCAGCAACAGGTTTTTCTGTTTCAACATGACAGTAAAAGCTTGGTCCACAGAAAGGGCTTTCTGTGTTTGGTGTGGAAGAAATTGACAAGCCAGCACAGAGCTCTGAACTCCACCCAATCAAACACCTTTGGGTGTTTGGGTAGAACTGACTGCGAGCTTGGCCTTTCCACCTAAAATCAGTGCCCAACCTCACCAATGCTCTTGTGTCTGAAATTGGAGCAGAATCTTGTGGAAAGCCTTCCCACACAACTGAAGGATGATAAAGCAACATATTAATGTGCATTGTTTTAGAGTGATGTTAAACTATCATGTGTTTTGTTATGATTTTCTCACCCTAAAGTACTGTCTTCTTTCTCCCTTTCCTCCTTCCTCCATCTGTATTATAATCACTGCTGTGGAGAAGCATGATGGGAGAAGAAGGATACATTGATGGTTTTAATCAATAGTGTTCTTCAATCTCCTAAGCGTTATATTCTGCCTCTCCTGTATGCCAGAGCAGATGCTCCTTCTGTTGCCTCTGGGTCCAGACAGAGCCTGGGGACTGTGGCTCTACACAAACACCATTAAATCCTCCATCAGTTCTCGTCTCACCTTCCCATCCCCGTCCCCCTTTCCTTTCACCTCTTCATTTTCTCCTCTCCTCCTCCCCATCCGTTCCTGTCCAGGTGGTGGAGTGTGGAATCATATCCTCATTATTGGCCTGTCTATATGACGCCTTGCAGCATCCTGCGCCAATCCACACAAGTGATCATTTCTCACAAACTGCTGGGGGAGGTAAAAGAGGGAGAGAAAGACGTGGGGCTGGAGGCTTAATGCTCTCAATGTATCTCACATCTGTGCCTGTCAGAGTTGCTCTAAAACAGAAGGGGAGGAGAAATATGCATGCCGCTTTCACAAAGCTGGCCAACAAACAAATTGCAGCGCATAACAAATTACAGAAGCCATTTGGTGACATTATTTGTATGACGAAGCACGTTAGCTCAACAGACTGAAAGACCTAAAATAAGATTCAAAAAGGCACATTGCATAATACCTAATTACCTTGAAACACCAAGCTCAAATGTGTCCTGTAGGTGGAAATTAAAAAGAAGAGGAGGAACAGGGAAACCAATATGTGGCCACATTTAGATGAACCAGTTACATTTTCTTTTACCTGACCTCCTATGCCATTATTGTACCCTCAGGGCCTCAAGGTTGATTTGGGATTCAGGGCTCAAGCTCTAAATGTTTGTCAGTTCATTAAAGTAAAGGCAGGTTGCCTGCTTACTTCGGGCTGAACAGAGCAATTGTCTCCCAATCAATACTCCGAACAGGTACCTCATTGCTGCTCATATATAATCAATTTGCCAGAGCATTACAGCTGAACTTCACCTCTATCGCTTTTGCACTCCGGTACAAAACAAGCTTTCATGCCTGTCACAGGGAGTTGAGCCAAAGTGGTAAATGAATTCTTCAGCGAAATATTCCCAAAAGCAGCAGCTGTGCAGAGACGCCATATGCCGGCTGCTTTGTACAAACGATGTAACAGAGTGTGAGTGCAAGATAATAAATCATTTTTCACGAGGTTAAAGTGATACTCTAAACAAAATCTATCTTTTGAGTGTCACACACTCACCTCCTGTAGGCTTGAGAGATGGCTGTAAAGGTGGTTCTTTGTAGTGTCCTCAATAAGAGGTGACTTCAGCCAGTTACAATGTGTGACACGTTTTTAGACTGGATACAAAAAAATCATAATGTCCATATACTGCAGGTCCGTACAGATCACTGCATCTACAGTCGCTTCGATGATGAGCACTGTAGAAACTAAGCTTTTTGGCATCCATCTGTCTGTCTCACTCACTCTCTCTCTGTGCTGTGCGACTGTGTCAGTGCCATTTCTCAAGCAATATTGCATTTTCACATCGCTACTTATTGGATATGGCCTGTGAAATACGATAAGTGTAAGTCTACGAATGATCAAAATATATGGCGACTGTGGCAGAAATATGTCAAGTGGTGACTAATAATCCTTAACTTTTATCCCATCTCTTTTTAAAACTTTTACTACCAGCTACTTTCCACACATCTCCAATTATTTTACTCTAAATGATGTCTGTCTATTGGTCTAACTTTCACTACCAGTCGTTCTTTAAATAAAATTAGCTATTATTCGCGATGAAATCTCTGAACTGGCTATACTATGCTGGTGTAAAATATTAAATTAAATTAAACTAATAGATATATATATATTATATATATATTCTCTAATGTCTAATGTGTTACTCTGTCGGATTTTAGATTATTTTATGCAAGTTAAAACCCTCTCGTCCAACCATGGCTCTTGAGTGAATCACTGATGTACAGCTACAGAGCAAGTCAGGTAATGAAGTCTTGTTCTGCCAGCAGTCATAAATGTTCAAGACAATAAACATAGATGACTATATTAACTTCAGTGGTGTCCAGGACTTGAAATATGCCACAGTGCTGCCATCCACCGCCATCTTTGTCTGAGTCTGTAAAGGTACTGTTCCATTGGACTCCAACCAGTTTAAGATAAAGAATGAGATCTTTGCTACGCGCTGGCCATAGTTCAGTCACCACCAAACTGGCTTATATATCGTTAGCATGGTAATATGCAACCAGAGCCTGTCTTCTAAAACAACAATATGCTATCTGTCTCTATTCATCTGTTGGTCTATTTATCTGTTGTCTCTCTGTATTGTTTGTTTGACTCTGTGTGTTTGCTTTTCTGCCTCTGTTTATTTCTCATTTCCCTCCGCCTCTACTCTGTTTCCATTTCCAAATGATGCTACTAAGACTTTGCATTCATGCAAATGTGAATCAATAGCATAGCGTAGCGTTACTGTAATTACAGAGCATCGATCATGACATCATTGCTTGGCATTTTCAATAAAGAACCAGATTTTCTCCTAATTTAAAATGCTGAGTTAAAAGTGCTTTAGCCGTGCGTGCGGTCACAGATATTTGCTGTGATGAATATCTTGGACCCACAGCTCAGGGAATAAAATGCCAAGTCTGGGCTTCAAGGTAGCATCAATGCATCCTGAGGCGGTGGTCAGGATAAAATGGGCTTTACTCAGCACCAATTTAATCCTATTAAGAGCTGCTGTCTTACAGCATTTCAATTCTTCATGGGAAAAGGCCACAGGAAAAGGTCGATATAGTCAGGCTAATGTTCTGCTGATTATCAAAATGGTTACCTTTAAATAGTTGTGATGATGATAGCAAAATAAAAGTACAGATTTTTTATTTTTTTTTAGCTAGAGACCAGTATTTGTGTGAATTAAGCTGTTGTGCTTATTCTGAGTGTGACTGTAGAGGCTGGCTGACACCTAGTGGGTCCGAGAATGGTAGGAAGTATCTGATATAAGATCCTTTTAAAGTTAACATTTTTAATTTGTTTTGTTTTTTTACCATTTAGCCATTCTATGGAATAGCTGCTCCCTACATACAAGCCTTTAACCAAAAACTGGTTGCTGGTAGACTCAGCTTTGATTATTAGTCACCCTCTCCTGCATTTGAGGATCACTTTCTCCCTGTGTGCATATAATTATGTTTCATTTGGTGACAGAACCTAATGCCTCGGTGGCAATGATAGGAGGCTGATTAAAAGCTAGAATATATCTTTGGTGAGATTTAATCAATGCATCGATCAGCTGCTCATAATGAACACCTGAGATAAACAGCCTAAAGGAGGCAGCTCAAAGTGTCTAATCCACAGCAAGCCTGCAAAGAAAATCCAGGTGGATTAGTTGGGTTTCATTAGGAAGGCCATTCATATTTATAAATTAATTTCACACATTGTTTAACCTGAGTTGTCTCTTTGTGAAATAATCATAGGAGCCCAGAAGGTTCATTAAGCCTCTGACTAATCCCAGCAAATCCACTCGCCTCCCTAGAACTCTCTAACCTGTCTTACTCCTAAATAATAGTGAACCAAGACAATTGTCGTTGTTGCCTCCTGTTTTGCCCAACCAGCCACTCACAGAGGGGTTCATCTGGTTGGGTTACAGTATACGTATACTAGCCAGCATAGGCGAACTAGACAAATGCTATATAAGAAATTTTGTTTATTTAAGTCTATTTAAGTGTGAGGAGGGGGAATATGTATCAATGCTGCCATGACCACCTGCATTATCAGACATCTCCTTTACTGCCGAGAACCCTCTGTCAAAAAATAGCTTTTTCCAGATATAGCCTGAACGTCACTGCAGTTTGTGAGCAATGATTACCATCCCTCCTTGTTGGATGTGTCAGCCATAAAATATCATCACTGTAAAAAGCCTGAAAGCAACAATAAATGTAGTCTGAAGAAATGATTAGGTTAAAGATGTGCCGGGAGTGGCAACAGGTAGCCTTGTGATTAAAGCGCAGATCAGACCAAAGAGTTGAAACACACCGGTCTGCAGCGTTCTGAAATCTGCCAGTTTTTTTTTTGTCAGTCTGTTCTCCCTCTGAAGATGCTGGTTCAAAGCAGATGAGAAGAGTCTTATGTGACAATTAATGAAAGCCTCTGTGTACTGAGTTGTCAGGGAGGTAAAACAAGCCCATTCTGATTGGATGCGTTTGTGCAATATATACACTTTTGTGCAAACATGAAATATTAATGCCAAATATTTTTGGCAGGACGATAGATCCTTTTGCGCTCTTGTCACAAGTGAATTCTGACATGCTGTATAATACATGACAAGCAGTGGCAAACCTAATGTGGAGGGTTTGCATTTTTTAGTAACGCTGCCTTGCGTAGCAGGATGCAAGGGGTTACAGATTTCACCGCTGAGATTTATATTTATCCCCTCAGAGGCAAATCTATCTAATATGACAGTTTAATCCTCTTAGAGACGTATTAACTGTGATCAAAGAAAGGACTTCTGCATTCAAAGTTTCCCTGTGTTTCTGCCACTGTTCAGTGCCTTAACTCTTAACACAAGTCTAAGCCCACCAGCTGAATGTAACCTGCTAGGAAAATCTTGTTTAAATATACATTTCTAAATATCCATTTGTATTTAGTGTCTTATGTAAGAAAAGCTTATGTGACACAATGACATTTTAAAGGTTGATCATTTTACAGTCTGTCAAATCAATGCATGTATTATCTCTTGCACACAAAATAAAGGCCATTATTCATGAGTAAAACTTATGCTTTTTTCACTCTTTAGCAAGATGCATTAATGGTCTCATCAAACATGTTGTGTTCAGGAATTTTGGCTGGGTCTTCAGTGGTTAATTGTAAAAGGCCCCTTTTTGTAACACTCACTTGGGACTGGGCTGGATATTTAGTTTTTTTTAAGTGGGACTACAGAACACAGCAGGGGGTGGGGGAGATAGAGACATTAATGATTGAGTCTGATATCCTGCACTGAAGCCTAATCTTTAAAAAAGATCTCTCAGATGTTTGGAGGTTCAATACACATTCTAGAATTGAAGTTTCACAATGGACACAGATTGGGTTTTAATCCTAATCTGCTATCTCTGTTTTGAAACCCTGTTTTGAAACCCTGAGCAAATGTAGAACTGTGTCGGCCTGGGTGTTAAACCTGTGTAGAAGTGACACATGTAAAGCCACACTGGCTGCTTAAAGCTGTGTCTAAAGAATCAACGGGAGAGTTGAACACTGAAAATAAAAGTGACTTTTTTTTTCCTTCTTCAGTTTCAAACACTTTGCAGTCCATTGCTGTGATTAGATTAGATAAGCAAATAAATTCTATCACTATCCTTCTAGGGTTTTTATCCGAAAAGAGGATGAAATTTGTACTTAAAAGAGGACTTTGTGTGCCAGGACTCTCACAAGTTCTTAATTCAGTACCAGTATATAAGGCCGGGTCAGTGTATGTCGAATAAATAATTATACATATTGCTTCATGCCATTGTGACTTTAACTGACCACCAGGGAAGAGGTATGGAGATGTAGAAAGCAGTTTCTTCCTCCAGGCTAGACTCACCTTTTTGTTTTACAGAAGAAATGTGTTTAATCTGACCACTGACTTTGGCTCGCGTATTTTATCCCCTTGACTCACTAGACCCTCAAGCAACACCAGGCACAAGGTCAGGTACAAGTGTTAGCTGCATACAGAGGAAGAATGATGTAAAAAGTCTTTGGTGGAAGGCCTTTGTGCTTTGATTTCTAAGGATATATCATCCTACGTTCATCCTTGTGGGTGGTGGAAATGTCTTATTGGTTTCTATGGGAAATAATAATTAAAAAAGCTATATTTTCAACAATAGTTTTATTTTATATGTACTGTCATTGCACCAATCAAGGTTGTATTCATGTTTAAACTTGAACACACATTGTTCAAAACTTCGCTCTCTCTACTCTTAGAATTACACTCTGTATAAAAGTAGCCACAGCTTTTTTTTGTCATGTTGCCAAAGGATTATGCAACTGCCTCTGGTGAGCAATGCCAATTAGATAAATAGACCTATTAATGTTGTCTTTTATTTTAAGAACTCTGCACACTGTGATCTTAACATGCAAATAAATTAATCTAATCTCACAAATCAAAAGAAGGAAAACAAAAGGCATGAATGAAGGAAAGGTGAAGGGAAGTAAGCAAAGAGCAGTAGAAAAAACAGGAATGATCTAAACCAAATGAAAGTGAAAGAAAATAGACAGATAGAGGAAAGAAAGAGAGACAGAAAGAGGAAAAGAAAGATGGATAATTACACTTTTGATAACTCATGAAATATCATTCAAAAGATGTATGTAAACCCGAGGAGTTTGCTGCACATGTAAACAAGTTCACTCCTCTTCATCAGTCTTCACAGGCCTGTTACGCACATGCCAGCATGCACATTTAATGAACGGACCTCTTTGTTGGTTCCTGCATGCCACCATGGGCACCCAGGGAGGACATCAAAGCTCTCTGCTTGTTCCAACGTGAAGATATCGCCTCACAGGGAACTCTTTAACCTCCTTTGACCCAGGGATCTATTCCAGTCAGTTATAACAATGTATGGTTTGAAATTAGCATTGCCCACCTAAGAAAGACACGTTCTTGGGAAGACTTTTTTGCTGAGGCATTTATTTGAGAGTCCAGGCAAGTGTACAATAATACTGCAATGTTCTCTTCTTCTGTGGTGATTCATATTTTGACAATAACTCATACGTGTTTACGCGTCAGTAGTTTAATTTACAGTGAAAAACCAGACTAAGCCGCGGAGAACTTTCTTTAATCTTAGTTTTGAGGGTATTGAATTACCAACAAAATGTCAAGGGTCCAGCAGGGAGATGGAGTTCATGAATTTTTCATGTATTCCCTAATGTCAGACACTCTCACTGGTGGAGAGACTTGATCTTCACTGCAGAAGAAAATGCTGTGATTAATGCTTTAGCATTGCAAACTTCCCGCTGTAACATGAGGCAACTATCTGAAGCCAAGCTTTTCAGATTCTGGCTATGAATAATGTGAATGGCAGAAAGGACAATAACAGTGAAATTTGCTGTTGCCCACTCACCATTTGGTACATTCTCTCCTCAAGCACACTTAAGCATAATGGTGCTTTTACTGCTAATATAGAAATCTGGAGCATTTTTTTGTTTTCCTGATTGAATAGGAAGAGGTGCAAAGGTGAAGTGTAATTGCTTTTAACTTAACAGCCAATATCTCCATGAGACATAATGCCTTTAACTATTCTGTTGTATTGTGCGAGTTGGCTGCTATATCTGAGAATGAACTCTGTATTTGTTAATGTGAGTGTTTTTAAAGGTTGGAAAGAATATTTAAAAAAATGTGAAAAGTTTGAAAATGTGTACACATTCTCCAAGGCAGTGCAAATGTCTTATTCCCTAATGAGTGTATTTACAATATAATGCTCATTGCATATTTTATTGCATATATCAGCCAGTCTTTCGTCAACAGTGAGTGAATGTCGAAGTAAAATTAAAGGCTTATTAAAACTGAAAGCTGAACTTGACTGTGATCAACTTTGAGACTTTATTTGAACCATCAATCATGTACGATTCATCAGAAATTGAATTGGTGCATGCTCACAAAGGAAGCAAAGGCCAGGGCGTCAACATGTAGAACATACCACTGAAAGGGATTAAATGTCTAATTCCACTTTGTATATCCAGTAGTTTATGAATCTCGTGAGATATTTGATCAAACTTTAGTTCTGTGCATTTTACGGCCGAAGAGGATAAACACTGAATGCCAAAGTGCGAGCCCATCACTAACCCATGTGCGGCCAACATGGACATGTTGGCTGGGTCCTTGTGTATATTATAAATTCATAAGAGCACAGCTTGTTCTCCATTGATTTTTAGTAATGGCTAGCGTGGCTCCTTTTATCTCCAGATGTCGATGTGTGTTTGCAGCCGAAACCACAGAAATATTCAGTTAAAGCTGGACACCTTTAGTTCAGAGCAAGTGTACAGAAAAGGTCATTATCTATTATTCATGCTTGAAGTCTTGAAGAGGAATATACAGTATGCTCTTTTGGAGATTACTTCTCTTCTCTGTTCTCTCCAGGTAATGACAACGATTCATCACTGAAAGCACACAAGAGAGGAATAATGAATTATTGAGCTTTTCTTTTGCACAGATTTCCATCCCCTGTTTATTTTTGAGTCAGTATCATCACAACTCACATGAGAATTCTGCAGGATAATGAAGCAAAATAAAAGTAGTTTGTTGTCTATACTGTGAAGTGGCTATTAGTCTTAAGCTCAATGTGCTGTATGTTGATAGCATGGCAGGGCTTTTACTGTATTTCCAAACAGGACATAAATGTCTTCCTTTTCGTCACTTCACCTTGTAATCTGTGTTTCCATATTTCAACAGCATGTCAGCTCTAACATTGCTTTGTTTTCTCCAAGTAAATTTCTAAAGCAGTTTCCCATTTCTGTTATCTCAAATCTAATTCCACATTGGCTTAGTTGTTTGATATTCATTCTATTTTGGGACTTGTTTTTGTTTTCCTTGCAGCGTTTTCCTGTTGGCATTAAAGACCATGTTTTGCAGTTTGTTTACACCCATCCAGCCCGACTTGTTGACTTGTATCAGGGGTAAATATCCTTGGACTTTCAGCTGAAATCATTTTCCCGCTTGATAAATGGGCCTATCCGCTCTCACTGGCCCTCTCTGAGTGTTTGGTTTTTTGAAATCCAAACGTATATAGGGTGTACATGGAATCCATTTAATTAGCCCTACAATTATAGCTTTGTTTGAAAATGACCAGAGCTGATGTGACACCTCTCTGATCTGTATAATAGTGTCACAAACCCAGTGCAAGGTTGAATAATCCATTGATATAATTTTCTTTTCCCTTCATATCCACTATGGAATAATCCAATTTACTCGGCAGGCGGTAACCCATTGATCAACCTATGCAAGGACATAACATACATCAGGTAGGTCAAATTGTGAAGGACAATGCCATAATTCCATTTTCAGAAATGTATTTGCAGTTAAAAGCTATTATCATGGAAAATGTCCTCAAAGGTTACCTATATAGGATGCCATTAACATTTGGATAACAGCCTAAAAAAACTTGCAAATGAGAGGGGAATGGTTTCAGACATAATCTATAAGCTTGTTCTCCTTTCCTCCCCGATAGCAATATTCAGACTCGCTCTGACATACAACTCTGGAAAAAATGGAGACCACTCCAAATTTTCCAAAGTTCATTTTACTCAAACACATACCTATGTATGTATGTAAAACCAGAGAACTGATCACTTTTCAGTGGTCTCTTAATTCTTTCCAGACCTGTATATAGGTATCTCACTCACCCCACTTCACTTTCCAAATGTGTAGGATTTAGGGTAATACATCTGAAAAAACTGCACAGAGCATAGATCACCCCCTCTAGACTTAAAAAGATGGATCAAACCCTCTCAGGCTTACGCTGGCATGGTTGTGGGGAGGTGGTGCACTCACTGTGGCACTGCTCACCCGTTAAAGGTCCCCTGGGACTTTCTGAACCTTATCAGCATGGAAGAAGCTGCACCATATCTGTTATATCTTGACAGGGGTGGGAATGGCCCATGGGACACAATAAGGTTATTTCTGGACTCACAGCATCTTGGCCTCTTGTGCCATGTCCTTGTTTTGTTAAATCCCAAACTCTCTCTGATGTGGGGATCCCAAAGATTTCCTTACAGTCTGTTCTCCTGCTTGTGACCACCACGACCCGTGCCATCGTAGAGGTCAGTCAACCTTTATATGTCAGCTGTGGCCTCAGCTTGAAATGATACTGAAAAACAACAAGGTTGACATCTCTCCTAGTTTGACTTTCTTCAGCTCCGCCATTACCGGAAAGTATGAAACATAAATGAAGGTCATTGCAGCCCTGTGCTTTCTTTTGTTTTCTCGAAAATTTGCACGCAAGGGTAGTCACAGGGTGAAGCTACCACATCTATAGCTGTAGCATTCAGACCTGGAGGTTCGGCTGCAATCTTGGTGTTTAGGATTATACAATGCTTCTACAGTTGTGAAGCTTTTTGTCATACATGCATTCTGCAGCATGTATTATGCGACTGTGTTAGTTATCTGCAGAATCCCATTCAAATGACGAATGGATGGCAGCTATTTCTCCATTTGCCCCCCCAAAAAGGAGGTCCCACCTGAAGGAGTTGATGAAATTAGTAATTTAGTCAGATATAGACTATTTTCATTGGACCTTTAACTCGCACAGTTATTACTTTCAATAAGCCTGCTCATCTGTTAAACTCTGGCTGGAAATCCTCACCTTCTATCCTCTTAATTTTAGACTTATTCACAAGGGGTTGGATGGCATTGTCCATATGAAATGGACCCATTTCATATTACTACGTTCCATTACTGTGTCTACATTCTATTACGACTTCCACCTGTCCTGCTGAAAAAGTCATTTATTTTTGATAGAGCCGGCAGAATGGAAGTCTGTAGTCTTACAGAAATAAAATATGCTCTTTTTAGTAGCAGACTGTGGATCTGCAACAGTTTTATTTCTTTTTTACTTACATATTCATTACATCTTATGAGGAGAATATCTTACTAATTTTGACAATCTTCTTTATGAGTTTTTATGGAATCTGGCTTCAAATCTTTTTAATATTTTCACCTTAACGCCTTCTTTCTTACAATTACTATTACCTTTAGCATGCATTCTATTCAATGAAATTAAGTTTCAATTAGAATGTCCCCCCCGTGTTAATTGGTGTGATAAGCAAAAGGACGAGATAAGCCCTTTAATAAACTGGTATGCTATTGAGCTTTTGGACCAAGCTTCCATTTTCTAATTTAACTGCATATCAAATTATCAAAGTAGAGACATCTATTTGATGTAACTAGCATCTCCATGTATTTCCAGTGTAGAAAATTAAAGAAGTGTTTCAAAAATGTCTAAAATAATATTATATAATAATATATATATAATAATATCAAATGTTTGTCTTTCAATATACAGAACGGGTAGATCATTGGTAGTGTATGGAGGAAATATTCTAAATTTGTCTAAGTCTTGGGCTATTACTCAAAATCTTGTTAGCAGGAGAGCTCAGGTCATGTTCTTTTTATTTATGTAACTCAACTTGAGTTGCATCAAGGGTAAAAAGCATCCTTGGACTTTCAGCCCATTTCATTTATTTCATCTGATAAATGGGCAGAGTCACTTTCACCAACACTAAAGCAGTGTTTGTTCTTTGAAATCCAAGCCTGTGTCACAATGTGGTGAATGCAGGGAGCAAGAATAGGACCACAATGCAGATTGAGACTACCGAGCAGGTGCAGTTCAATGATTTATTTCAAATGCGGAGTTGTTTAAAGGCTTACAGGAAGGCAGGTTCAAATACAGGTGGGTATGAAGGCAGACAGGCAGGTAGAGGTCCAGGCTTAATATCAGAGGTACAAAGCACATAGAAACTTTGATGGTCTGGCAGGGAATTAATGGAATTGGGCCGGCATATGAGCTGAGAGATTGATGAGGTGGGAACAGGTGTGCAGATGGGTGGGGCAGCCAGGTGATGGGGAAAGGAGGGAAAGTCCGAGGGCATCAGGTGCATGGATGGAAAACACAAGCCAGACTGTGACAGCCAAGGCCATTGCATCTTTTTGAAGCTTAAAATGTTTTGAAGAAACAAAATTCACCAAAACCATGGTTACTGGAAGATGACACTAGCTTGACTCATCATTGGCCCTGTTCCGAGATGAGCAGAGAAAAGTCTGACTTCCCTGGACTCTGCTAATTTCCCCAGGGGCTGTGGGTGTTGGCGTCTGATTTCATCTTGTTTTGTCTCCAGCTGACTGTGATGCAGCCCCGGGGGGGACGCATCTCCTCTGGGAGTGTGGTTGACAGGGTGGAAGTCAGCAGGAGACAGATTGATGGTGTCTCACAGGATCGCTCACTCCCCACCAACCCCTAATGGTAAAAAAGACATAGAAGACACCTTGAGAAGAGCAACAGTGGACGATTCCCTCTCCCAGGACGGACAGACATGCAATTGATCGTGTGTGCAGAATAGACCAACACAATAAAACTACAGTATGGATAATCACTAAGGCAACATTCTACATGGATCTATGAGGACATTGACCTTAGTCACTTGACCTCCTCTCCACCATGGAAGCCTGGAATGAGGACAGACTACACAGACTCACAAGAGGCTGAACTCAAACACACCATTCACACAGATGGCGAGAGAGAGAGCGAGATGAGAGAAAAAGGCTGAATATCCTGGAGGACGAAGATCCAGATCCAAACATCTGGAGAGAGGCAGCGACAGCCAGGGGAGAGAGAGAAAGATAGGTCCCAAGACTGAGTGAACAGAGAGGACAAGGAGGAGAAACTAGAGAGAGAGAGAGAGAGAGAAAGAGAGAGAGAGAGAGAGAGAGAGAGGCACACAGCTGTGCTTGTGGGACACAAACAATCAGAGGGCTAGAGAGATGCAGTCGTTTTTCACAGTATTCTCGTCGGCAGGACGAACATGGACTATAGTACTAGGCTTAATGATTCACTGAATCTGAGACCGACCTGCTGGAGGGATAATGGTAACAGGTATAAGGCCTGAACTAAGCAAAGAATAAGCAACTAACTGAAAGTTACAGTAAGGAGAAAAGATGATTTTTAAGTTTGGATTTAAAAGGCCCCAACAGAATCAGATTGTGTAATGTCAGCAGGGCTGTCATTCCAGCATAAGGGGCCACGACAGGAAAAAGCCAATGACTTCTTTTTAACTCTGCGGACAGACAGGAGCCCTGTATTCTCAGAGCGGAGAGCATGTGATGGAGACCGACAGGGGCGTGCCCATTTACAGTTCTGTAAGTCATTGGAAGCACCTTAAAGTCTGACCTGACATGGATAGGGGAAGCTAAAATTGGTGTAATATGGTGCCATTTGCTAGTTTCAGTAAAGATTCTAGCAGCAGAATTCTGAGCCATTTGAAGACGTTTAGTGGTAGAACACGACAGGCCTGACAACAAAACGTCACAATAATCTGGCTGAAACAAAGGCGTAATTTAGGGTCTCTGAATCAAGCCATGGACAGTTAAGATCTAATTTTAGATATCTTGCGTAGGATCAAATGTAAAAATGAAAGGAACACTTTGAAAACACACGTGCAACCTCTGTTAATTTCATTAACACCAAAGCAGCTGAAACTGATTAACAACCCCCTCTGCTGCAGATCAATGTCCCAGAAGTTTGACTTGATGCTATACTTAAAGGTGTTCCTTTAATTTTTTTGAGGAGTGTATTTCTCTCAAAACATATTTCCTGTATAATTAGTAATATGTACAAAGGTCTAAAAGCTGAGTAATATTCACCGCCATTTCTGACTTGGTGAATTGTTGAGCACTTTTAACAGTACAATATTGACCAGGAACTTAGGTGTTTATTTAATCTTTTATTCTTATAAATGGTGCCACTATAAATTCTACTTTTTCTCCTTTAATTTGGCACACTGTTGTTTCGGACAAGCTGAAAAACCCTCATTTCAATGGTCCTCATTAAAGGCAAGTATTGCTTTTTAAAAGATGAATGTGGGTGGACATAAAACAATTCTGGTTCATTTTAGAAGGAAATATAAAGCAACAAATTCTTAAATTCTGACATAAACACTGGCATAGTGTTAAATGAACGCTTAACGATAGGGTTTAACACTTTCCACAGAGCTATATCAACACCATTAGTGAACAAACAATACATGTAAATTAAAATGTCACCGCACAATTCAACACTTCAGTGAAATTATTTCTGCCTGGCTGGATCATATCGGCTTTTATCGGATATAAAATAACAGTGTGTATTAATATAGCCCCATGCTATACATATATACTGTATATATATATATATATATATATATATATATATATATTTATATATTTAAGTACACGCTGGCTGAGTGATTTTAACATAGTTATACACTACCATAGTGTATAACTATAAGTAACGTATCTGTGGATAAACTGATTTAGTCTTTAGTCATTTAAAATATCCTGTAATTAGTAGATGACACTAATGTGACACTCAAAACGCTGCCTGACTCGTGAATTTGAGTCACATCCACCTACGCAAAGTTACTTTGAACTCAAACAACAATGTGTGCCAATTAATGCTGAAGCAATCCCTTAAGTAAAGTTATGGCCATTAGCGCCTGCTGATCCATGAGTGTTTACGTTCTTACTACTGGTGTCTATTCATCCATGTGGCAGCAGTGGAGGATGTTTCCTGACCTGTGATTGGTTACAAAGCAGTTGCTACCATTAAATTAGTCTTGGATGCCATGGCTGCTTAATATGGCTGATAGACAGTGATACATGTTCATAAGGTGGGCTGCTAATTTGCTTTACCTACCTTGAGAAATACCTCAGTTTCGGTCTGGCTTTCTTACATTTTGGTCTTGTTCATCAGAAAGTGATGAGCATCTCTATATATTTAATTGTCGTCTTGAGAGGAGGACGAAAAGAGGCAATAGTTTTTTTCACACTGCAATATTGAAACGCACATTTCACTTTAGCTGTCATAATTCTTAAGGATCCAATAGTTACATAGACACATTTCTCAGTGAAGTATGAGCATATTCTTTTGAGCATAACGGCGTAGAGGGTGATACATTCTGCTTTTAGATGAATAGCTTTCTGTGCTTGATCCTGTTCAAACCAACCTCAACCGTTCAACTGCTGTACTACATTAAGCAAAAAAAAAGAAAAGAAAAACAAAGATGGGACTTACGTTTTTTTCCCTCATTCTAGCTTCTGCCTTCATGCCACCTACAGTATGTGCACAATGGAAATGGTCTTAGCATGTGCCAGTAAATCCTAATTTCTGCAGCAGCACCCTGAGGAGCACAGCAAAGTGAAAGAAATAAAAATCAGTTTGAAAATTATGACTCTTGCTTGCTGCTGGTTTATATTTCCCTATAGGATGAGTGTCACTGCAGTCAACTAGAACAATGACTAATGTTTTATTACTACATCAACTTTTCAATTTGGTCTCCAGTGTTGCATACATTAGGAGCAAACAGCCAACACCACCATATTAACTCTCCTTTCCCATTTTGTAAATTAAAATTTTAAAACTGGTCAAAGGTTGCTTGACTTGTTTCAGAAAGAGATTTTTTTAAGAAACATGCCAACTGTACACCATTTATATCAGTTTCCTGAATGACCCCCAGAGTGGATCAGAATTCCACCTCTCACCAAGAATGGCCCCGTTTCCTGATCCAAACTGAGTTTTTCTACTATTCTAAGTTGGGCGCATCTTCTTCCATTGGGTCCAGGTCCTATTGGTCCTTGTTGGCACACAGGCGTGTCCACGCCTCTTGGTGCTCTCCTCGTCCAATTGGATCTTCGGTCGCCCTCTAAAGGAGGAGCGTGCCTCTAAACGTGACATTCCTGAAAACAACTCCAGTGCATAATATATAGGTATCCTGTGTGCATATGTCTAGGTGACCCAAGTGTTTTGTTGCCGTCCTGCTCCGTCCTGCTCCAGTGTTACCATATATGGCTATATGTTTCCTTTAAGTCTCTGGTTTTTATGGCCCTATGTCTCCTTTAAGTATCTGGTTTTACTCTCCTTTTTATGGCTATATGTTGAAGCCTAGTGTTTTTGGCTCTCTAGCCCAACACCTCACATTCCACAGAGCAGACTTTTACACTTTTCTAAAACATATATGGTACTGCTTAATCTTTGACTCATAGTAACATTTATCATAGCATATTCATGTTCTACACATACAATGAGGACTACATTTATTACACATATTCTGAGGATTTCATTCATTGTGAAGACTTCATTCATTGTGAGGATTACAATTATTGTCAGGTTTACATTTATTGTTTTTACCACAAGATGCTGTTCAGCTATTACAAAGATGTGAGCCATTTACCACAATTATAACTCACAATAAGAGTTAAAGATATATGATACATCTTCCCACCCGCAGTAGAACAGTTTGCTCCTCTCATACATATCACTCTCATTAACAGAGCTATAGATTTATCCATATATTCCTCACATGCCATCCTTAACATGGCCATCACACAAGTTCTACTTAGAAAGCTTGATGGCTAACAAGGGAGACAAAACTCTAGCACCTCTGCATAAATATGTCTCTGGCCCCAAATGTGCATCCAGGTTATTTCCTTCTAATTTGTCCTTGCAAATGCAGCAGCAGAATTGCTACCTCAAAGAACATAGTGCTTGTCTTTCACCAAGTAGTAAATAAGCAACCCCTCTGACAACAATTACCCTGTGAGTCTGGTTGCTGGATGGCAACATACTGTACCTCTTGTCACCATTAGAGCTGCAAGGTTTAGGTTAAGGCCTTTTCAGTCACACAGAATTCTTAATAGTTCATTTTATGGGGTCTTATTTTTGTGGTTTTGGCCATAATTTCTGTTATTGTGACATTGGGTTATCGTGACACTGCGCTCACCAAAATCACAAAAAAATGATGAAGTTGGTCGATGAATGTTTCCGACATTCAGTTTGGTTAATTCATTTGACCATTTGCCTTTGTTTCCTCTTTCAAACAAGATCAGCCAAGACACAGAATTTTCCTTTAATGCTTAATCGTCTTGCGAGTCTTTGAAATGTAACAATCAATTTCATGGGGTTAACAGACCTACATGTTGGAATAATGCACATCCATACAATCTTTAATCAAGCAAGTCTACATCTGCCATTCCTTCCAAAGCCAATTCATGCCCTCAGGCTGCAGTTTCCACACCAGCAGTGTCAGCTATCGATCCCCCACCACCTGACAGCCAATCACAGACAAGTTGTTGCATTATATTGCCACCAATAGCATCAAGCGTGAAGAGCACATGACCCATGGTAAGTAGCAATACATTTGTTCGAATGAACCTTCCTTGGTTTACTCCAGGGTTGACTTTCTGCAATTGGGGAAGCAATACAACACATGTTACAAGTTTCACTTCATGCTCCTCTGTCTCTCTGTCTCTCTCTATCTGTTTATCTATGCGTGCAAACGAGAGATAATTGATCTTTACCCATAGCAACATCTGTGTGTCAATGCCTTCCAAAAGGACCATCGTGGTCATGGTTAAAAGAAACCATCGTTGACTGGTAGGAGATGGGACGGAAACAGCTGTCTCCAGAGTGAAGTTCAGACAAATACAGTATTATTTCATTAAAACTTGGTCACTCCACGCATCTTGGGTGGATTGCTATTTGATCTCACAAACGCTGAGTGTAAATGCATCCAAGAAGCATTTCAGACAGACTGCAATCTCAAGGGGTATTTTGAGACAGACATGTAAGCACACATCCAAGACACATATGCAATCTTTACTTCTCCCAAGTGTGACTGCCTCAGTAAGCAGTTTGTAGAAATAAGCACTCATAGCATTGGTCCCATCAGTCCCCTTTAATAATGGCAACTAAAGCTACACTGACATTAGCTGTCATTCTTTCCATCACTTCAGACTGAGGGAAATGTGGCATTAACAATTTTAACTCATATGATACAAACAGAGCCATGAAGATGTTGATGCCAAGCTCACTCTGGTGCGACACATTTAATTTCTGTAGAAAATATGAAAATACAGTGTAGGTTAGAAGGGCGCTCTGTTGCATGCATTACCGGAACTCGCTCATCACGTACTGACAGCTTCTGCTACTCTACTGGTGTTAGCTACTGATGCTGTCGTATAATGCATAGAGCGCCATCTACTGACCATGTTGTGATTAGCAGGAATAAACTAACCACACATCCCAGTGAAAAACCTAATGTCAGAATAATACAAGTAAGTGACAATGTTATTATATCATGTTGTAGAGAGCTTAGGGTGGCAAATTGACAAAAATGGCAAATTTCCCTTTCTTTTCCAACACCCAGTGCCATAAAGACAGTAAACAATTGCTCATAGTCCATATACAAGATTCATCCAGTCTTCAGGAACTCCCCTCAAGGCTGCGTCCTTTCCCCTCCCCCGCTTCTCCCTGTGCACCAACAGCTGCACCTCCAGTGCAAGTTTGCAGATGACACCACCATCCTCGGGCTCATCTCAGTCGACACTGTGGAGTCCTTCCACCTTCTAGATTGTATCTGGATATATATGCTTGAAATGACAAGTGTAAAGACGGCCAACTCTCTGGTGCTGTAACAATGTCACACTAATTCCTCCCTTCCTCTGATACATGATTATCATCAATCAAAAGTTTTTTTAAGCATTTGAACACAGTGCATGTGTTTGCAATAATAGACAACTTCAGCTGCATTCATGGACCAATCTTAGACTTGAGTATGGACTGTCACCTTGCAATTTCTTCAATTATTTGCAAATTAAAAACTATATCAGTAAGTAATTTTGCCCAAACCAAATTATACAGACCTTTCAGAGTCATCTTTAGTTCTGATCTGTTAAAAAAGGTGTCTCATCTTACTGATGCAAAGCCTGAAAGGACCTTTAAAGACAAACTTTAAAAGTAAAGATCTTTGATGAAATATGAAGAAAAGATCTCTGCAGTAATCTATCAGATGAAGTGGTACAGACTGGAACACTGAATGCAACTTTGGCTGAGAATTTGTCTAGTCAGGATATCGGCTGTGTTGAGGGATTGCTGGCTCATCATCTCTAGCTTTGCTGTAAAGTCCAAACGTTTTTGTCGTACATGACTTATTGACATTGCTCCCTTTGATTTGGAGCTGGCCATTAAATCTAGAAATCCACAGTCAAATCAAAATTCTAGCAATTCATTATGTTATGGTAATAGCTAAGGAAACTATTCTAGAAGTCTAAAAGAAAAAAACCGACAGTTCAAGGCCTTCGTGACAGAATTTAGGAGCATGCAACACATCAAGAAAATTGGATATGAGATTGCTGGGAAACCAGGGCCTTGACACACAGTAACCTTTGCTTTAAAACCTGTCAGTGACCTGTCAACACCCGAACCATGAGAATATTTTATTCTGTAATATGAATTCAAACAGATCATGATGGGATACATGCGGCATACTCCCGTGCCACTCAGATAAAGTGTGTCTGCAGAGGAAAGTGGGTGCCTGGATATCTGCACACCCGTTTTAAAATTTGAACTGTCACGCTAAGGTGTTTGCTTTGCCTCGTAATGGTAGACAGCAGACACTTGCAGTCATGACCAGACTGTGAGATGTTTTATTGAAATGGGTGTAGGGATATTGAAATGATGAAAAAGGTTAGGAAACCTGAATACCTTAGGCCATGCTTTAAACCTATTTTCTAATTTTGTTTAGATGGCAGGGTAGAAGTGTGTGTGGAAAGGGTGCATGTGTTGAAAGTCTGTTTTGAGAATGTCTTAAGTGGTCTTTGTCACCTGGTTAAATGAATTTATTGACTCTGCCTCACTTGCTGCCAGAAATTGAGTTAGCCTCAGAAATATTTAATTGGAAACTTCATCTTGGTTAATGCAGCAAAGAGAAAGTTATATGAGGATAAACAGGCACTCTGGCTAATTGAAAATTAATCATTAGAACATAGTTACAATGAGATAGGTGAGATAGGTCTGTCTGTCTGTCTGTCATTGTCTGTCTCTGTGCGCTAATCCCTAATTGAGTTTATTATAAATTCAAACATTGGGCCGTACATCAGTTTTAAAGCAGATTAAGTATTGTTAGAGAGGTTTTGGCAGACAAATTGAATTAAGTCTTAGAATGTATGAATTTTGCAAGAGGATGGAAAATAGTAATCAAAAGAAAGAAAAGGTTAGAACCATTAATAAGACTTATTACATTTGATATACTTATTGCATTTTACTTATTTTTTAATCACATACTGCAGACCATTGCCAATTAATAACATGTACAATTTTGAACCAGAAAGCACAAATACAACCAAGTCATTGTAAACAACTCTTCAAATATATAATATAATCTCAAATACATATTTGCTAAATGTGTTAAATAGTTAATGAACTAGCAGTAATTACTTCAGTTGTCAACATTGTGATGTTTTCTACCATATAATAACTTATATAACTTCCCATGGTACATTGAATAAATTTTTAAGCTGAAATTTGCTAATTATAAGTTTATTGTTGACTGTCAAAATACATGTGCTCAACACTTCCTTGTCTTTACCACCGTTGGAAATTTAAATGTGTACAATAATGATACATGATCATTAATTATTGAATTAGCTTAGTTGGTCTAATAAGGACAAATAATGTGCATTATGAGGATTGTGTGTTTACAGGTGCACCCAGCGAATACGTGGATGAACTATACTTCCATAACGGATCTGTAAATCTGTCTGTACAATCTAATTAGAATCATTAGCTTAGTGTGTTTTAGGACCTTAATGAGCTTTCCACCCAATTAGCAGCTGTGTCAACAGAGATGCGACAACTCTTCACTGGCCCTGCTAATGCATCCTTTATCATGTATTGCTGATCACCAGGTAGTTAGGCTTAACGTCCTTGGCTTGAAGGTCACGTGGTTAAAAATCAAGAAAATGCCAGTTGTCTGAAGCCGTTCAGAAAGTGTTTGTTGGTCTACATTCGTTATCACTGTGATCTGAAATGCAATTACGCTTATGAGGCAGGCAGTTCAGCTCCCCTTTGTTTTGGAACAGCAGGGTGGCAGAGACTGCTGAAAGAAAACCTTTGTGTCAGAGACTTTGAGATAAACTTCATGCTGTGGTAAAGCTTCCGGGGTTGTCTCAAAGGAATATGCAAACAAACAAAATTCCTAATTAGGAGTATAATATGCCAATCGATTTAAGTGTTAAGTATTTAAGTGTAAAGCCTGTCTGGGCAGACCTACTCCCCAGCAGCAATTACACACCTGCAGTTAAATGGCAGTGTGGTGTGCTTCACAACCCCATCCAATTCCAAAGTACATATTTTATTGGACAAAGTTTAAGCTCACCTCTTATAAAAACAGTCTATTCTCTCAGCAAGTTTCCTCGTGGATATTAGCTTATGATCTCAATGTGAAGGGTTATTGTGGTAAACTCACCACAGGTATCTGACGGGTTGTTTAAATAGAATATTTTGAAGTGCATCTTGGCTGCGAGGACAACGTGTGGATTGAATCTGTTGTAAGAGAGACACTGCGAAAGGCTCTCACCTATCAACACAATGGGAATGACATTTAATTATCCCATTCAACACATTTTTCAACCATTATAAATACATTAACAGTCTGTCCCATGTTTTCTGATTTACTCTTCTTTTCCAGAATATATGAGCTGCAGCAAAGCTCACATTATCTTCCAAATGAATTTGGAAAAGTTACTTAACAAGAGTTATTTTGTTAGGTTTGTTTTTCCTGTAGGGAGTATGACCCAGGTGGTACGGTGGTTCCTTGGTTACCAATTTCGCCACACAGCAAAGGCGTCCGGGGTCTGGATGTTCTTCTTGTCTTTGTATGAGTTTCCTGCGGAGGGGGGTTCCAGCTTCCTCCCACTGTCCAAAGACAAGAAGGTTATTTGAGCCGGAAACTCAGTCAGCTTTGCAAGAAGAACACGTGGTCCCTCTAAGTGAAGTGAATTATTATAAAAAATGAAACAAGAAAACTATTTTTATTGTGTGTGGAGAACCAGTTTAGATGAAATCCTTCTGTAAGAAGTAATTTATTATCTGACAAAACAAATCCATTAAGTTACCAGAGTGTGATGAGTGTGACCAATTATAGTGCAACTCAGGCTGCCCCAATTAGAAACTGTGTGGCTTCCCCGTTGAGAAATCTGCCATCTATTGGAAAATTGTGTTCAGGGCTAATGGGATCCAAATATTACTTCCTTCAATGGTTCTATTATTAAGTCTTTTTGTTTAGAGTCCTGTTTGGAAATAACAGCCTGAGAGGTAAGTTAGTCACAGAAGACAGCAGCAGGCAGGGTTGCAGTGGGCCAGAGTGTTTACTCAGATCGGCCTAAACGCAGAACACTGTGAAAGTTTTACCAACGGATAATCAAGCCACCTGGGAGAGGGGCCATGTACTCTCAGTCGTAAAACATAATTTATTCATGCCATTCTCTTGATCGTGCACTATTTCTGAATAATTTCCTTGCAAAGCTGCGAACTAGTTCCAAATCAAAATGACTGTGGTATTTGGAGTTTCAAATGACTGTGAGGTGCTGCACTGACAGCTCACTGCAAACTGCAACTTAACTTTATCTCATTGTTAATATTTGATTACACGTTACAAGTATAAGAACTTGCACTTGGATGTGATGACCAAAAACACTGCTGACAGAGTGGTCCTTGAGCCCATTCCCAACTAATTTTGGAATGAGATAAGGAGCCAGCCATGTAAGCACATGAACAAAACCGTAGCGGCTCAGCTGACGGTATAAAAGATCAATCCAACACAGAGATCTGCACCCTGGAATTAAAGCTCTGCTGTGAAACAAGCCTTTATTGACAACATTTTAACCAAGCAAGTGCTGCTCAGGAAACAGTCTTTCCAGTTGTGTTTAGGGAAATACTATAGGATACGACCTTCCGTTGCATTTCAATTTGATCAAAACTGATCTCCTTTTTAAATGTAAATAGATCAACTTCAAGATATTCTCTCTTATGTACAAGGGTCTTGGTTTGTCTTTGCAGCAGCATTCATATTGCTGTATAATGTTTATTGTAAATGTGCAATGATTTCTTTTGTATTTCCTTTTAGAGTGTTAGGATTTAAACATTGCTTTCACTTGTTTGTAGGTTTCTCTCACTGACTCACAGCCATGTTCAACCACAGAATCACTGTGCCACCATCTAAAAAAAAGAAACCCATAGCTGTTGTTTTGTGTTATATTTTTTGTGTACAGTCTCTGAGATTCCCAGAAATTATGGTTTTCTGAGGTGAGGACATTGAAACTACCCCCCATCTACAGCCCCCTTTGTCATTTGAAAGCACACAGAGGAGCGCAAAATAATTGACACAAATCTGGAAATATCTTCGTTAAAACAGAAGATCTGGCGCTTTTATGTCACACCGTAATTGTCTTGTGCAGACTCAAAAGCAGAAGAACAACAAAATTGTTCTTTTTTTAGGAGCAGCAACAGGCAGGAAATCAGCAAGAGCAAAGTCATGCAAAAAAGGGAGAAGGCATGCAAACAGGATGGAGGCAGCACACTAGCTAATGTGGCACAATATTATATATATGGCACAATATTATATATTAACGTGGCAGGAGAGTTTGTGGGCAGGTATTTATACTGAGTGGCTGATTAAAGGGTATGAGGGGCAGGTGTGCTAGCAGGTGATGATCATGTAAGCTGAGGACTCAGGACTGCTGGACTAAGAGGGAATGTCAATTATGTTTGAACTCTCAAACACTCAGATTCTGTCTCGTCACCCACTGAACTCCTTCTGTGTAGGCACAAATTGTCTGTTTGCTCTCAGCGGCGGCTCTCCCTCGCTGTTGTTCTCCTGCCAGCACTGTCACTGCTCACTCTCAGATTGTTTTATGCACTGTTAGAAAAATATTCTACTCGAGACCAGGTTGAAAATCATTACTCAGGTTACTTTATTCCCCCCCAAAAATACGGTCGTCTGTGCACGCAGCTTTTTATGACCCATATTTACATTTATTGCTAGGCGGTGACCTATGAAGAGAGCCAAAGTCCATGTAGGGAGGAGGTCAGGGTGGATGGATGGGTCAGGCAGGTCAAAGAACACAGGACCTTCACCCAGTAGACCACTGTTTCCTGTGTGAAACCAAACATTACATAGATAACATAACTTATGTAACTAACGTACTTATTTTAACCCAAACCATGACCTTTTTCTAAACCTAACCATGTAGTTTTGGTGCCTTAACCTAACCACACTGCAACAATGTCACAACGTTAACCACATGTTAATCATTGTTATCATGACGACGAAGATCTGGTACGCCTATAGATAAACGGCTTATCCAGTTGTTTAGTTTGGAGGACTTGTTGGGAATATCACAAACATCAGCTAATAACAATTAAAACTGGCTGCCCTGTCTGCCTCATTGAATCACTGCAAAAATGTCTTCACTGTCACTTATTGTATACTTTTATTAATATCATTTTAATGAAACACTCAATGCTTAAGTGCTCGTGAGAAAGAATTTTTAATTCTGCTGCTAAACTTTGCCTTCTTACACTTTTCTGTCAAAAGAAATCAAACGCCGTTGCCCTGACGCGTCACGTGTTAATGTAGCATGGACTATAATGGTTAGTTTCGCTAACTCCTCCCATTGTTAGAGCACAGGTAGGAAACATGGTTCCCACATCTGTGGTAAATATGCAATATAGCATAAAGGTGCTCAAAACCAGGATATTGATGGTTAATGTAAACAGTCTAGACAGTTGCCAGGTGCATGCGCGTGTGTACTGATACAGATCAGGCTTTTTCAGCTGTTTTCTGTTTGTCGTGACCAAGTACAAAATGGTCCTCTGCTGAAAGAAAGAGAATCAAGGGCAAGTCATTCATTTCATTACAAACAAGCAACTTCTTATTTTATATTTTTTGCAGAACACCTTCTGTGTAAAAGTTACAGTCAGAGCATCACCTTTACCTCCGCACGTTGCTCGGATGAAGTGCAAGTCTCTCTTGGGGTGGCCCGACGTGCTGTGTTCATGCTGTCTTTGAAGCTGTTATATTAGTGTAGGGCCTCCTTCACACGCACGCAAACAAACAGCAGTTGGTCTCACTAGTGTTCACTTCAGAGCTGATTCATCTCCTTGCTGGGACAGCCACCACTAATCTTTCTGTAGCGGGGGAGTCCCCCCCCCACAGCGAGCCTTGATCATAGACTCCATCTTGCAGGGGCGGACAAAATCATGTATACAGCTCGTGGAAAATGAGTGAAAATCTTGATAAAGATTACAAACATGGCTACAGAGGTGATGCTATAGAGCAGCTTCATAAGCACTCTGCAAGTGCTCGAAGCAGCATGCAGCGGGCTTTTATTTAATTTGCTAGAATACTGTAACCCCTGTTTCTCAGTCGTTAGATTTCTGATTTCCAGCACATATTTATATCTTTTTATTTAACCTTGCTGTACATTTATTTTGCCTTGTAACGCAATTGATTGTGCTGGCAGCTTTATCATTAAAATCAATCAAGATATTATTCATAATATTTCAAATCAGTTAACTGGTATTGCACTGCAGTTTCTAACATTTAAAAGTTGCTCTGCCTCTATCATGACTCTTCCATTCTCAGAGCCTCAGCAGTGTATGTTTGGGTTGGAAGCCAAGAGCACTTGGTCTATAGGTATTTCTACAGAGGGTTTCTAGTTATCTGGCTTTTGCAGACAGGTTTTCTGATATGGGCTATGTGAAGGTACTTCATTGATGTGTCGTGATAGAGGCTTTGCTTACATTTTGCTGGCAATGCAGTTTGCCAGCTAGGTGACCACGCAAACAGTCTGAGGTGCTCTTTCTGTGATAAGTATCATGAAACCGCTGAAGAACTTGAATTTCTTGGGCAATTTTCTATGCAAGTTGTAAGTGAGTGAACACATAAGCAAAGTCAGTGTGCAATATATTCTGCAGGGTCTAATGCACATACAGTATATGCTACATAATTGTGCATTAATTGCACTCAAATGGAATGTGAAATTGTGAGTCAAAAGGAGAAATCACAGAAAAGGAAGCTGTTATTTGTCATAAATGTATTACATCTCATTCTAGTACTTTTACGTTGCCACCAATGCCAAATGGAAACGATTCCCCATTCTGCGATGTGTTTCTATTGATCCATTTTCTGCAGCTTCTCCTGGCCTGGATTGCAGCAGGCTAAGCAAAGTGGCCCGGATGCCCTTCTCTCCTGCTGCTACTACTTCCTCCACCTCCTGGAAGATCCTGAAGCACTCTCAGGTCATACTCCCTCTACCATTTTCAAAGCTGCCTCCCTCAGGGTCTCCTTCTAGTCAGACGTGCCTGGAAAACCTGCAGAGGGATGTGTCCAGGCGGTATCCTGATCAGGTACCCAAACCACCTCCACCGGTCTCCTGTCAGTTCAAAGAACAAGATGCTCTACTCCGAGGTCCTTGCAGACGTTTGAGCAGATTCTGTAAGGGATTCTTTTGCTAAGACTACTATTGTGTAACAACAGGGGACCTTGAAATCTTCCTCACAGAATGACAATGAAACAATCAAAGAGCAAAAAAACACTTGACCATGTGTTTCTGCCACAACTCCAAAAAGATAAACCTCTACATTTAAGACAGCTCCACTAGTAGAACAAGAATTTATGTCATTAACATACTATACGAACCCACCAGACTTTAGTTGCATCAATAATTCACAGCAAACCTTTGCAGAACACAGCATGTAAACATTTCAGTTAAATTAATCCTTTCAATGCCCCCTCACCTACCAAGTGACAAGCATACACCTGCATAATTGAAACAACAACTTCCTAGTAATGCAGAGACAGCTGTCTACTAGCACCATAACCTTACATTAGATGCTGTAGCTTCTTGCTGTTACGCTTTGAATTTTAGTATACGCTGCCATACCGAAAAATCTAAAATCCTCTCAGTTTACAGGACAAAATCAAAGTGTGCCTATGGTCTTATCTCCCTACAGAAACCACCTTTTCCAGAGCTTGGAGTCAACTGCAGAGATGGCAAGCAGTCAGAAACTGTGTCAAAGCATGAAGAGAAACAGTTTTCTCTACACAAAGAGTGGTGCTTCTACAGACGAAATGCCTCAAGCCAACTAGCTTAATATTACAACTTTAACATTTGGCTACCTTCTCTTACACAATTCTCAGAGTAAATGGCCATGAATGCCTTAGCTGACTTGTACATTTTTAACTGCTTTGTCATTGTTTAATGATCTTTTTATTCGGAATGAGCTTTCAGTCACCAGTCAAAATGTGCTCTTGATTACATGTGTAATCAAGTAAAAAGATCTTTGGTCTTTAATATGAACAAGATTTCCATAGGTCCTTTTGTATGATTGCATTCCCTACATGGGCACACACTAAATAGTTGCTCACTTTAAAAAGAAGTGGATGTTTTAGTTTTTACATTTTGGCCCCATTGCAAATGGATGATTTGAACGGATTTTGTTTTAGACAAAAGTCAAGCTTTTAAAAACAGCGTGCACTTGGACCCAATCTGGCAACACTGTGCCACAACCCCACACCCAGTGCACGACAAAGAGACTGACTGGGGCAGTGAATTCTGAGAGCAGCAGTCAGATGAGCAGATGACGTAGTGCTGTGGGAATATACATAACTGTCCAGATACAGCAGCATCTACATAAACTGGATGGACTAGAACTAATCTTAGTTTTGATAGTTTCCCTCTTCATTATTTTGTACAAAATAAGGATTCCTCTTCAATTTACAGCTTAATCGCAACCGTGTCACGGCGTTATCTACACCTGCTGTCAGGGGAGAGATTAGCCATCACCTGGATATAGTTCCAACTCGTCAGCCCCCAGAGTTGCCGAACGAAAACGTGGCATAATTTGGTCATTTTTCCTCGCTTGTTAATGAAAATGTCCCAAACTGTGATACTTGCAGGAAGGCTGTCCACCAAGGCACAACACATTTGCTTAAACATACAGTCTCAGAGTTAATCACGAGACAGAACAAAGCCGAGCCGCAACAAAAGAGGTGGGAGACAGGAGATGCCCCAGGTCCCAGTGACCAAGACAAATTTCACTGATGGATGCCTTTCAGAGACGCAGAGAGTGTCCAAGCAGGCTGCATGCAGAGTGTTTGTTGGGAACTAATGCAGTTAGCCTATCAGCTTTGACAGTGCTGACTTATTATTATTTACTTTTAGGGATCACCAGCCCTTTCCTATATTTGTTTGAAAATACACGAAGATATTTTATGACATTATTGTACAGAACATTCAAAAGTGCATTCATGAAAGTATCAGCTATAACTGCCCTGGTGTTATTTGATATTTGAATTTGGATTGAAACCAAATATGTGACATTACCAGTCACTATTTTCTGTTTATTGTTAATGTTTTACTGTTAACAACCAACATTAAAAGGATTTTTATTTTTTAACGTCCATCCTCAGTTCATATCCTTTGATCTTACAAATGCTTTGTTTCCTGCAAGGACTTCAAAACAATATCTACTTTACATCTACATGATATTAATGATGGTCTAAAATCACTGTTTATCTAAGGCACCTCTGCGGTATAGTATAGTAATCTCCATTTGTCCTTGTTTTGATCCACTTTTTAAGGCTACTGCTACGAGTTGCTTTACATGACTAATGTATTACATAGGTTTCTGTGTTCACATAGGCTCATGTGTTCGACCAGTCAACGTACACGTACGTCACTCAAGGATCCTCCTGTGCGTGGAGAGTACCTCCTCTGAAGTGGGAGCTAAGAAAGACCCTCAAAACAGCATTCTAAGGACTACGATTGTTCCCAGTTCCAGCGGTGCTGACACAATTAAAAAACGTGAGGGTTCTTAGAACTATGAAGAAGTTCATCGGGTTCGAAAACGCCTATTGTTCAGGACAAAAGGAGAGAAATGATGACAGAAAATGAGCCATAGAATTTCTATTTTGGATCATGATTGTCATAAGAAGATCCTCCTGGGGTTCTGGCATAAAAAAGCAATTGACTAGATTCACTTAAATGAGCTGTGTTCAGGAGAGCGCAGGCATGAAGAAATTAAGCCACTGCAGGAACGTCCAGCTCATGCTTAGTGCTAGAGTAGATACCAAATTCTACAGTATAATAATGTACAATAACGTGAGCTGCTGTACATAATTGCAGGACAGTGTGACACTGTGATGTGCCCGTCAGCAAAGTCAACAATATACAGAACATGAAATGAGGTTTCATCAGCTGTTGCTTTAATCTCATTGGTATTATGAGTCACGAGCGACGGAGGAAAAAGTGTAATGTTTATAGAGCAAAAGTGTTTGCCTGTTAATCATGATCATACCCTAACTAAGTAATTATTTGAGCTCATACCATAGCCTTTCCCTAACCATATGATTTTTAGGCCTAAATCTAACTAAAACTAAACAGTAGAAGTGTCAGACCAGAAAATGCAATAGTGATTTGTAACAGTTTTGGACGGCACAGACAAATTAGCTGTCAGAATGTCAGCCAGCTCGTGGTTCTCACACTCTTTCCTGCTTTGGTTCCCTGCCATGTACTAACTCTCCTGTCATTTCGGATCCACTCCCTCCTGCCCTACCTGCACACCTGTTTCCAATTTCCCCATCAGCCTTGTAGTATATACTGGCCCAGTCCCATTCGTTCCTTGCCAGATCGTCTCATGTGCTTCTGCCTTAGCGGCCCAGCCTTCTGTTACCGCCTGCTTGACCCACCCTACCTGCCAACTGGACTCTCCTCAGCCTAATGCTTTTTGAATATGTTTGCCTGTTCCTCTCTGCCTGTCTGGTTTTCACTTTTACCTGTAAGCGAGAGCTTTTACCCTATTGGTGTCTGAAGCTTCTGGGTTCAGCCCTGTTTCCAGTGAGCTGCACGTTGCGTCTCACCTGCCAATAGAGCCATCGCATCAGAAAATGCTTATTGGTCGTTCTAAAGGGCAGTTAGTTTTTTAAACCTTGTGCAAAATCTGTCAAGACGCTCCATAAAGTATGTGTTGGCCATATCCCCAGCTGACAGTTAGGAAAAAGTTGGACTAATATTCAAGATATTTTGGGTCTGTCTGTTTAATATCTGCCGTCTGTGACTGCCTGTGGGGATTGCTTGTGGTTGCATAGAGCAGGAACTAATTTGTCTTTCCCTTGTGTGCTTTTTGCTAAAGTTCTGTTTGTGTCAGTGACCTAAGAAGCAGATGTCCTCTTTTCATTTAACATTTATTCTCTCCCTTGCTTTGTGAACTAGTTTTGCTGTAATATCCTCTCCACTTTAAAGTTTTTCATCATACATGTTTTGGTTTCAGTCTCCCACTATTACCTGTCCAGTCTCCTCCTTTTTTCTAAGACTGGTTTTCCATAAAGAATGGCCCAATCAATGTCAAAGCTCAAAGTGGGCTGGGAAGGCTGTTGCAGTGCAGACACTTGCAGATTAAAGTTAAAAAGCAGAACCTTTTCACAACAGCTACACCAGATCCTTTTGTGTATTTTCCTCCTACCGTGCTTACAACCCTGCAAACATCTCGAGCCAAGTGGGAGAATTCAAAACCACTATGTGAGAAATCCATAATCTACTCAAAGATCACTTCCATGACAAGGCAAAAGAAAAGGCACCGTAACCCAGCAATACGCAGATATGTATGATAAATGGCAAGCTTCTCTCCCCTTCTTTTTCCTCATCTGTTTTGTTTATCTGGATCCTTTACTGTCCACCACATTCAGAGTTTGATTTTTATGACTGTATCACATGCAAATAAAAGAGCAGAAATAACAGGAAAATGCACCCATTTTTACATTAGAGTGACTTTCTACTCTCCCGATCATTCTATCTCTTGTGTTGGCTTTTTGGAGGTAATAAAAAGGAATGACATGAGGAATCGATAGGCCTGCTAGAAACAAGGTTATGGGAGGCTGTACGGTGCACTAATTCCTGGCCCCAGCCTCTGTGGCCCTTTTTAATTAGTTTATTCATTTCTAAATGCAGACAGAAGATTTAAGAGTGCTCTCTTTACTTGCTTCTCTGACCTAAATGGAATAAATTGGACTGGGATTAGTTCTCGGCACAACACTCAGCATGTGATTGGTGAAAAATGATTCCTCCCACCGGACATTGTAAAAGCCAAGATATAACAAGCCCGAGGGAAATGAACCATCCTAGGATTGCAGCTTTCATTTGTTCTGAATAACCTCACATTACTATCAATTTCAGGTCTGATAATGGTCATAAATTTACCATTTCATTCTTTTAAGTATGACTTATTTTAAACCCAAACAATATCACAACATCAACCTGATTCTTGTTCCACATTTTCTATCTACTCTCTTCCTTTGCCATATTCTAGCTCTCCTGTCGCTTCAGATCCTGCCCTGCAGTAACCTCAGTGTTCCCATCACCTTACCTAGCCTTACAGTATATACAGCTGCCCATTCCCATTCTTTCCCCACCAGATCGTCTTATGTGCTTTCAACTTCGGTCTCTAGCCATCATTTCAGCCTGCCTGCCATCCCTAACTGGTTAATAAGTTTGCCTCACCTTCCTTTCCGGTCTTTTATTGACTTTTTCCTGTTTCTGACCACAAGCAAAACTGAACTTTTAACGTTAGCGGCCCAGTTTCTGAGTCGCTCTCTCGGGTTCAAGCCTGGTCGTTCTGAGCCAATATAAGGCATGTCCACCTCCACAGTTGTTGGTTTATTTTTGTTCATAACGCACTGAGCATCATACCAGCACTGGTAGACCGGTCCACCGTTGCTATGGTGCTGAAACAGGTGTGAGATCAGGTACTGTATATGTTTTTCAGTGCAGAAGCTCATGTTGTGCTGGAAGTACGCCTCAAAAAAATCGTGTGCCTTTTACCCACCTAAATACCCAAAATGGTTAAACCGTTTTAACCTTCCCCATCTCCCGTCTGTCACAAAAGAGAGAGGGATGTAATTCAAATGCAATTACATTTAGGTTTCCTGTAAAGCAACAGCTTGTATATGTGCTTAGGTGTTGGTTCCCTTTTGTTTATCTGCTCTTTGAATGCAGGCAGGGTGCACTGAGTGCAGCTGATTTGATTTGAGCTGATGAAATACAGTTGATTTGACATTGCTAGCACAAACAACCACGGTGGAAATAAGCTTTTAAGCTTTGTGTTAAATATTAGCATAATATAAATCAGTCAAAATAGATACACATAACTACAACTTAAATATCTGTTTCATGTGTCTTCTCATCAAGACTGGACATTTTGACTCACAGCATTTCAATCCAGAGCTGGAGGGACACACAGTTTATAAATCATCTTGGAGTCATGAGTAGCCTGACCAGGATTTACTCTTACTGAGTCATTCAGTGGCTCGTGAAGTGTGTTACTTGAAGAATGTTGAAAATACTCACCAGACGGTAGACGATCTTCTAATCCAGTGTTAAGGTGGAACATTAAAGTCGATACAAACAATACAAAAGCAAAGATAGCACAGGCTGTTTTCCTTACCCGCTGCTGGAGTGCTCCTCAGCAGTGGCGCTCGCAGTGTTGCCGCCGGTGGCCAAAAGATTTATTACAGCAATACTGCTGAATAAAACAGTAGTCCCCTTTAATAGAGAACTACTGGCCACCCGTGGCGGCACTGTGCGCACCTCTGGAGGAAGAAATCCTGGGACATCTTTGACTTTACAAGGTTTGTATTGACTTTAATGGAAGACACATTTCTCGGCCTGAGAAATTTGTGATTTTACTTTACTTTGCAATTGCCTTTTTTTTCCCACCGCACAATTTGCAAAAGAAGATTACCTATCATCTTGTGTGCTGATTTTTTCCACATTCTTTCAGTAACCAATTTTATTGGCCGCTGAGTGACTGAAATGCCAGAGTTTTGGGAGATGGACAGCAATTTGGTATGATGGTCAGGGATAGAGTCAAATTGCGAAATTAGATGCATTCTAGTGAACATCTTATTTGCTTTATCCTGGTGATTTATTTCTTGTGGAACGTAACTATGTAAGCATCATTATTGTCTAGAGTCAAGTAACATTACACATTTGTCATGCAGCATACATCAGTCCCATGATACTCTTCTTGTCTCACTGTGAAACAACAGCATATCCTTATAATGCCAGTGAGGACAGAGAAGAAAAGCGCTGGTTGACCAACTATGCCAAACACTTTCACTACAGATGAAACCGAAGGTACATCAGCAGAATCAGCATTGCTGAAAGACACAATGTAGAGGATAAAGTGCAGCCTGA
The DNA here is from genome assembly GCA_036023855.1 of Gadopsis marmoratus. Lineage (NCBI taxonomy): Eukaryota > Metazoa > Chordata > Actinopteri > Centrarchiformes > Percichthyidae > Gadopsis > Gadopsis marmoratus. The sequence continues at coordinate 52,645 of JAVQJF010089120.1, forward strand.
TTTCCCTGAGCTTAGTGAAGTATTGTCCCTCCCTCCAGCTCCAGCGCAGCTATCAACCTTTTTGAAGGTCACCGCATGGATGTGTGTTGAGAAGATTAGGAAGAAAAAGACGACTGTTGGGGTTGTCAAACCAATCATCCGAGCCGGAGGAGATATCATAATCTATAGTCTGTTTGCACTACTGTAATAAAAAGAATCAGTGTGTGTGTCTTGTCTGTGTGACTGTTTGCCTCTCTGGGTGTGTGCACCTACTTCTGAGGTCCGTGTTCCTGTTCCTACTGTACAGGGGGTGTGCGATGCCTTGTTTCCGAGTATTTCCTGTGGTGCATCTGTGATGTGAGCGCAGTGTTGCTGGTTAATTGACTGGGCTCCGTGTCTGCTCTGTTACAGACAGCAAGGCCCGGTCCTTTTTGGTAGGAGTGTCATCTCTATGCAGGCAGCTTTACACCAAGGGCTCAAGGCTTTGTCAGCCTGCTTTAGCATCTTGACACAACTCAGACAGCTAATGAACAGCATTAGAGACCCATGGTGCCAGCACATACAAACTCATGGGCACACACACACATGCAGTATGCACCCAGGAAACCCTTTTTTCTTCTGCTTGCAGCTCACACAAATTCAGAGTGCTCTTGGAACTGATTCGTTTCTATTTTCTCAGATACCTCGTTTCTTTTCTTTACACTTTCTTTTTTATTTATAATTTTGTATGAATTTAATAAAGCATGAAAGAACTGGGGCTGCATTGATTGCCTGATAACTAAATGCTATGCAAGGGGAGTGGATTCATCAAGCAGACAAAGACAGAATCACATTCCTTTTCATCTCCACTAAAAATCTCAATGATTTAAGCTTTGTATCCGTTTTCTACATGTTCGTCTCTCACCGTCTCCTCCCATTCGTTTCCTCATTTTCCTATTAGGTTTCCACCAAGGTCAGTTCGGCTATTAGTCAACTACAGTATATACACGGATGGTCAAGTTTTATCACTTGCTCAGGCGGGCATAGCCATAAATCTCTCTCATCTAGTGACCCCAGTCAGCCTGTTATGAGGAGATGAGGAGAGGAAAACTCCTAAATGACAGATGTGTTGCAGTACTGCATGTGGTAGGATAGTAACCAAGGAGTGAAACACTCCCTCGATCAGAGATCCAACTCTACCTCGCGCCACCTTTTCACAAGTTCTCGTCACTGACAGGTCTGTTCCAAAGCTATACGGCTAATTATCATCACCCTGTGTGTCCCTCCCTGACATTAATTGAGCCACTTTCTCAAAGTTTCTGTCACTTGACTCCATACTTACACTGCAGAGTTAAAGATGGGATTTTACTTTATAACTTTGACAACCTTCTTAATTTAATAATGTGTTATTGCCTGAGTGGCGTGCAGCTTTTTACGGGCCACTTACTCCGAGACATAACTTGTAAATGGCAGGATGTCACCATTATTACCAAGTAAGTACTAAACACTCTGCTGACACTTGTTTGCAGCCACCTCTTTCCTTCTAGAAGTTTGGGACAAATGTGATGAAAACTATGGTAGATTAACCAGTCAGCTCCTGTGGACTATAAAATATTTTCACCTCTACAAATGCATTCCCAGTGGGTTGTTTTTGTAAGTTCCTTGACAGATTGCAAAGCGGGTATTTACACACACAGAAATCAGATATCAGAAATGTATATTAAACTGACATCTATCAAACTGGTGACATTACATTACACCTAAATGCAAGAACGGAACAACGTTTAGGAAATCTGTGTTTAAGATTTTGGCTGTAAATCGTCTTTGGTCTTGTAAGTTTGGCCGTATCTTGAAGTAATCAAACTCACTAATAAACATTTTACATCTTGTTTGTAGAATATAAAAACAACAATTTGTGGTTATACAGGGAGTACAGTGCTGTAACTATTTCCAGTGACTGTCTAGTAGTTCCAGCATGGAAATTCATAAACCTCCAAATTGTCATTTTGACTTTTGACTTTTTTTGTACAGATTAAACAATAAGATATGATTAGTTAGCTTTAGATGTGCAAGTAGGCACTTTCAGTCTTTGGAAAGCCAGCTAGCTAGCTAGCTGGCTTTCCAAAGCTAGCTGGCTACATCCAGCCTTTATGCTAAGCTAAGCTAAATCACTTTCTGCCTCCAGCTCTATACAATGTATAGTGATGAAAATGGTATCAATCTTCTCAATCTTACCCAAAATGCCAAATGATTTCTTTAAAGGCAGTGGTCTGTCACTCAATGTTAGTGCAGGTTATTATTATGTATTATTATTATTACTATTATTACTATTATTGTAAAAAAAAAATTTAAGTCACGTTCAAATTACCTGGAAGTGGCAAACGTCAAGGAAATGCAGCTACCATTAATATTAGTAGACTGAATACTGAATTCAAACATTAAAGACTGAATATAAAGTTTCTTCCTGTATTTGAAAATTACTTCAAATGTCAAAGGAGCCTTAGTGCAGATATTGTCTTTTAAGATTATTCTGATTGGCAGTTCTGATATTCTGATTTCTGACAGCCTGCATCTGAATTAATGTCACACACACAGAATGCTGCAGCCCACGTGGCAAAATCCAGCAAATAAATTATTATTCTTTCAACTCATTCTCTTGATAATAAAACATAAGCATTCAGAGTTGGCTGCCATTATGCCTTGTTGATTGATTAGAGGGTCAGTGGATAAGCCTAAGATGCGAGTCATTTAGCTGCTAATAGTAACAGAGCCTGTCAAACCAGCTAATTAAGGAGTATTAAAATGAAATTGACAGTGCTTGGCAGGACATCACTGACTCTGGTCTCTGTGGATCTTTCTCCTTTTGGCAGGAATTGTGTTTGTGCATGAGACAGAAAGACTGCCTACTTAATATCTTAATAGATACAGATTCTGTTTGGGTATATTTATGTTTATTGTTGTTGACCATACTGTTTGCATTCTAACTAAATATGCATTATTTTTTTGTAGTTTTTTGTAGGTTACATTGTGATTTTTGCATTTACTATTTACTTATGCATATGAGTAGTAGTATTAGTAGTAGTTGAAATACACTGTTGCAGCTATTTTCTATCTATCTGAATTAAGTCACAAACATACTGTAAGAATGACCAAAATGAAACTGCATTTTTGGGAGGTTTTTGCTGCTACAGCCTATTTATCTGTAAATCACATACCCAGTGTTGTCCTTTAAGAAAACCACGAACCAAAAAAGGAAGCGATTTATATTTCATATTTTAGTTTTTTTGATTATGCTGTTTTATGATCTCACTGTATTCACTTTCCTGCTAATGTCTCCATCTTATTTAACTTATAAACATGAACACGGGTCTTGTTCGTTTATTATCAACACAGCTTTGAAAGGGAATCATTTGTCAGTTTAATAGAAAACATTTAAAAAACATTTACACCCGTCTTACAATTGACATGCAATTTGTTTACTAAGACTTGAGACCAGACTTGGCCAAAGACGGCCATGTGTGGAGCAGAATTACAAGTTCCAGGGAACAGCAGCCAGGAGGGACACAGCCACGGTGGCCGAAAGCAGATTATCTGCAGACAATGAGATGTGGATTCTGGCAGCTTTGCCTCTTTGTCTCTTTTTTTTGTTCGATCTATCATCACCAACTCTTTGCTGCCATGCGTCCTTATCACACTCTACCCTTCATATCGCTGCCTGAGATCCTGACTGGCTGATGATCTACCCCCACCCACTCTGTTGCTCTAATGCGCCTCTGGTTCATTTATTCTTCTATGAATGGTGCACCTGTCTCATCTCACCTCTTTCTCACAGACCCACTTGTATTCTTATCTGAACTCCTTTCCACCCCTAATAATTTTGCTCTTCTAGTATAGATTTTGTCTGTTGTCCTCTATATCCTCTCCTCTCCAGGACTTCTAAAGGTTTCAGAGACAGAATACTTCACGATCTGATTTTGGGACACACGTTCAAGATGTCAGTCCTATTTTCAACCCTGACTCTCCCTCCCTATTGTTTCATTATCTCTCCCTCAGCCCAAACACCAGATAGTACACAAACGGAAAGGTAGCATCACCTTATCTATTCTGCTGCCCTGCATTTTCCTGGACACTTAATCTTGTGCTATGTAGCTTTGTTTTTATGTCGCTTCTCTTTTTCCCTCCTTGTTTTCTATGACTATTATGCTTCTTTCCTCTTCAATTTGTCACTTTTCCTTGTATCTCTTCTTTGTTTTCTATCCTTACCCCTCCCCCAAACCCCCTTCTCTCATTGCTCTGTCCTAGCTTGATCCTAAGTTATTGCAGAAACAGAGAGTCATGACAATGATGATGAGAATAGACTATATAAATATAGAGAATACCTTCCCTTCTATGATAAACCGGGAACAGTTTTAGTCTCACTATAGTGAGAGTGTTTCCTCATTAAATCCCAAACACAAAATCACGTTTTGTCACATGTGATGACATTGCGTTGACCTATATTTATTACCTGGAGGTTTACCCTACCCATAACTTAATGTGGTACATGCCTTACCCTGGTGGCTACTGTGGATGTACGTATTTGCGGAGTGGTGTTTGTGATGCCATGGCCCATGGGCTTAATTGTGCATATGCGCACTTTATCACATGCGCATCACATTTGGACTCATCATCAGGGTTTAAAAAAGTGTGCACCTTACACATGTGGTGGGAGTAGGACCTAATTTTGTACGATTTAAGGATACGACACCTGACTCCAGAAATTGCCAATACATGAACACACACAAATCTACACAATCACACATACTCAAATATACATAAACACTCTTTTTATAGTGTTAACATGTTGATTGATGAGTTGACAATTAAGCATAGGATGTTTGGCCAGGTGGCACACTAATTGGCCCACGGGCGTGGAATTTTGAAATGGCAAACAAGTATGACAACTCTGGGCTTATGTAGAGAACTGTGCGCAGTGTGTTGTAAAAAGTGCCATGTTGAATTGCAAATTGGGTGGAAAGCAGAAAATGTGTTTGGGAGTTTGGGAGACTTGAGTTGAGTGTCAGTTTCAGTAACTGTGCAATTTTAATGATAACAATGTTATTGCTGCAGATTGTATACCAGCTGTTTAACAGTACCTTTCTATATCTTACTGAATATAAAATATACAAGGCTATAAGTGAAGAGAAAAATCAGCAGAATAGTCCAAATAAATGTGCATTATTAATAGAAATGTATGGCTCACTCTCAGTTCTTAGCGGAACATTTAATACTCCTGAAGCCATTTTAAATATCTTGCAGCCAATGTGACACACTTACTTTCCTCTCTAAGTAATAATTGTGAGGTCAAATTTATTCAGAATTCTGTAAACTTTCTCTAATATTTGAATAATGTGTGCAGTGGAGCAGGAAGTGTAACCTCTCCTTGGGAGCACAAATACAACAGACAGCTTGGCACATGTTACCACAATGGCTGGTAATCTGCCACTGTAGACCGTAATTAGTGTTAAAATGTTCACGTTACTACAAATTTCTTGCACACCAGAAGTCTTATTGACAGGTACGGAGTATCCAAAAATGTGAAAAAAAAAAAAGAAGCCATTCTCTGTTGGTCACTTGTAATCACTTCACATCTCCAATAATGTACGGTTGAGGCAAAAATCTTACTTCACTTTAAATAGCAAATTGTTTGTATAATTAAACACTTACTGCCGCTCAAGTGCCAAGATTAACATCTGCAATAGTTACCAGAGGTTTTTAGTGTCCAAATGAATTCAGTGCTTTGACAAAGCACGGATGTAGTCTAATGTGGTCTGTGTTGGGACAGTTTGACAAAAACACATTTTGGTTCTGGTGTTTCTGGTGTCATTCATAAGTTTTGAATTTCAATTTCTAACAGGAGAACCCAGATTTTATAGCTTATTTATGTATCTTTTTGGGAGTTGAATTTTGCAAAGGGACGTTTGATGAAAGGCACAAAGATATTTAACACTGACGTATCAGGGTTTGTCTTTTTGGGACACGGCCAGCAGATAGTGAGCTGCTTAGACCAAGTAAAACAGAGCCAATGGGCCCGATCCTTTTTTTTACATTTTTTATTTTTTATGTGCTTTACTAATGAGCTGAAGGGGATCTCATCTGTGACATTACAATATGTTTACAAGGTCTTACAATGAGATGAGGTACAGTTGTTCATGGAATTAGGGGTAACAAATATGTCATATCTTCAGTTTTCTCAAAAGAAGCAGAAGATTTTCTCACAGTCAAAAGGATATGATGACAGGAGGATTAATAGGACAATGAATAGGATTCTTGGTATGTGACTCTTGGTAGTTATTAACTCAGTGGCATATAATGTTCTTTAAGCAGATCATTTGTCCTCAGGAATCTTTTGTCAGACCTAATTGTCTTGGTTTTAGAGGGAGCAGTCATATCAAATGACGAGAAGCAGACGTGATTAAAATCACTAAGTAGTCCAGCAATACTGCCCTACAGATGGTACTTTATACAGTGACTGATCAGTCTGAGTGAGCCAAGTGGGAAAGCCAAATGTATTTTTTTGTCTTGGGGCTGCCTGAAACTTCAAGTTAACTGTACGACCGACACATCAAGACAGGGTAGAATATACTACCAAGCACCACTGTGGCCTTTTAAACTGTTATTTTTTGGGGCGGCAGTTTATGCCTTTATTAGAAAGCGCCACTAGAGAGATGACAGGAGACGAGGGAGAGAGAAATGTAACAAAGGTCCCCAGCTGCACCTTAAACCTGCAAATTAACCCCTAAGCCACATGACGACGACAACAACAGCATGACAAATAGCCTGTAACTTTGGAAAATAGCAACTCATATTGACTTGAATTGAGAGCTTTGAATTAACATTTAAATGCACAGACTGGGATGTTTCTTACATCATTTGTGTGACATATTTTAGAGTTTTAAAGCTTCTATTCACTTTCATGTATGGAAACTGCTAATTTGCTGTCTTTTTTTCAAATGTGCATTTATCTGGTAAAATATCACTTTTGACTGTAAAATTATAGCTTACTCTATAATCTTAGTTCATTGTAGGAACTCTATTATTGTATAAAGGAATTTATGATTTAACACAGCAAAGTTTGTTTACAGGTCTTCGAAGGTACCACTACATATGTGGAATAAGTGGTATAAAACCTTTTGTGGCTCCAGAGGGAGCTGTTTAAAATCTGATAAATTGCCTCAAATGATGTCTTTTGAGCCAGCATGGCTGGGGCTGAAGTTAGAAGTTAGATGTTAGATGTTTTGTGAAGTGAAGTGAGCTTACCAGACCTCTGTAGCCCGCTCTTCATCTCTGCTTTAGACGAGCAGTTCGAGGCTACATTAAGCTGCTACTAGCATAGCAGATCTTAGATTGAACTGTTGGGTGTCGAGTTGCATTGTAGGAGTGATGTAGGTGGTGGTGGAAGAAGAATGTGTGAAATAAAAAAACACAGTATCTCTGGTCTGGTTCTGCTGCATTAATACTGATCTGGTTTTTATTAACTGTCCATTGTAAGTCTGGTAATGTTATAGGAGTGCAATGCTAAATTGGTGGTGTATTATTTCAAAGTTATTTTTTGACTTATTTGGCTTTAATAGCATTAAGATTTTTAACGTATGATTTTAAGTAGGAGAAACCCCAATTGTGTATGATTTTTGAGCGAACATAAACTTCTAATAAGAGCTTAGCGACTCAAGTTTAAACATGGAATATGCACAAATGGAAGCACTTTAACAGCTTCATTTTAATTCTGCCATCTGTGGGTTAACTCACTTACCCGCATTCTCCTCTCACATCCATTTCCTCTCGGAAATTCAAGCCAATTTGTTATTATCAGTTGGCTGTAATTATGCCTACTTTATGGTACCATTCTGATGATCCTTTGAGTCGTTTCTACAGATGGAATCATTTAAGCACCGGGTTTTAAAACACTTACAGTATGTGAAGTGGCCAGAAATGAGGAAGATTTTAGGGGGAGGCTGCCTTTTTTTTTTTTTGTCGTCTCCTGCTCGTCCTTCCTCCAGACTTCCTGTGACTGTCCTTAATGAAGTATGTTCTGTTCTGCTCGGTGAATCTCTTTCTCTCTCTGTGTCCTTGCTTCTTCTATCTTCCCTCCACTCCTCTCTAGTCATTGATCATCCTTTCTGTCTGTCTGCCTGTCATTTCTTCTCCCTCCTTATTAGTAAAGGTTAAACGAGCATGGCCTTGTATCTCACTCTGCTGGGCAAATTTAAAAGGATTTTAATATTAACTCAGAGCGGTCTCATGCTCAGTCTCTTCTGCCACTCTGTTTCAGTATCACAACAGGTGCGCTCACATAAATAAAATCAAAGAGTGATAAAAAGGATTTCTATGCTATGGTTTCTCTTTAAATGGATTTGTTTTTCCAGATTCCTAGAAAGCCTGGCAATGCATTCACAGTTGAGGTTTGAGGGGTTTGTTGGACATAAAAAGCTACTGTACCGCTTTGACGTTTATGCAAAATGTACCAATAATGAATGTATGCACAGATATGTGATCTTAAAAACAAAAAAGTCTTCTTTGTTCCTTCCCAGGCCCTTTGTTTCCCTACCTGCCCACCAGATGTCCTCCTACATGCCGTTGTCTTCCTGCTCACGCCAGCAGCTGTGCTCCTGTACGTCCCTCTGTGGGATATTTAGCTGCTGAAACTCTGAGAAAGCCTGTTCAATGCTTTACTTTTCTGGTAGCAAACATATATAAAATAAAAGTTATAAAATCATATCAGTAAATAGTTTTACTCTTTGTTCTGCTCCGTCTCTTCCTGTAGATAAGACGTGTTCAACTACTAGCAACACTAGCCATGCACAAGCAGTGTCTTCATTTATCTTGGATTAATGAGGATCGTGGCAATATCAGTGGAATAAATATCCAGCTCTTACACCCGATGAACTGCCACTGCCCCTCTAGGTATACATTACACACTTGCAGAATTGCAAGGTCAAGCAAGTTAGTAAGAAAAATCCACATTTTGTATTTTTTCCAGATACGACTGCACGTCACACAAAAATCTGTGTGCGCAGAAATACAGAATTAGAATGAATAAATACGTGGCATTTTCTCCATTGAGCAAGCCGTTTCCCATTATTCAAGCAATGGACCTTTTTTCATTTTCAATTGCACACATTTTGACTTGTGATAGCAGGGAAAGCACAGGTGTTACTAATAACGTTACCGATGGCTCCATTCTATTCAAACGGCCCAGTAAGCCATGACAGTGTGTCTGAATCCGAAGCAACTAAATGGAATTTATCGTTAACTGTATTATTTACACCTGCGCTTTCCCTACTGTGACATGGCAACATTTTCTTTCTTTTTTTTTTTAGAAAAAGACCTATTGTCATTTTGTTACTTCTTTATTTGAACGCAAATATGATGTCCACAAGTTATCCTGCAGTGAAAATGATGATACTGGTATACTGGCACTTTATATCCAAATTAGATTAGCGTTCTTGTAAAATAATACCAACAGGAAACAAGTCACAGTTTTTAGAGGCAGAGACATAGATTCTCCCTTTCTTCATCCTACCCTGCTGTGAAAAAAAAAAACTGTTAAAAAGACTATTCAGGACTTAAATTATGATGATAAAGCCACAGTAAACACTGGATACTACTACTACTTTTGCTTGCATTTATCCTGATGTGGTTTTTTATGTAATGTTTTCACTTTTGGGACTTGTATCTATTATCATTTTCTATTCTTTTTTCAATATTTAATGTATGAATGATAAAAAAAACTACTACTTAAGACATACAAACATACAAGAGACATACAGAGAACAATACACAGTCATGGAAGGGGGGCTGGGAGAGCCTATAGTGGGACGGGTTTGCGGTGCCTCCATGCTGGCACCCTCACAGAAGCAGAGAGTGCAGAGTAATAACCTTTTACATCAGAACAAATCATCAGCAGGCTCATACACAATGGGCAACAAATCATCAAGGTACACGGGGTAGCATGCACATCATGCAATCAGGATTTCAAACAGCAGACAAGGCCCAAAAAAACAAACATGTATAAATGTACCTAGCCCACCCCAGTCATGCCAACACAGATCTAACACACTTACAAACACATGTTTAAGTCATTCTATACAGTATGAGCTGTATAAAATATTGAACTGAATAACTTTTATACCTAACACAATTTGATAAAGAATCTGAAAGCTGCAATATGTATTCCCACTGGTCCGTGGTGAGAGATACTCCTAGCTCTCTTTCCTGCTGTGATCTTATATTTATGCGACAGTTATAAAAAGTGCATGAGTTTGTAAAGTTTAGAAATGGTTCCTTTGCCGCTCACTGCCTCTCAGTTTTTTTTATCAGCAGTGTCTTTATGACAAAGCTTTTCTGTTTCTTTCACTTTTCTGTTACCAATGACTATTAAATTTGGGTTACCTCCAGCTGTAAATAGTGGGTTTTTCCCAATTGTACACGAAGGCAAAGATATCTACCATTATAGGCTAAATAATATGAATAGTATAAGAAATACCTAAATCACCTAGGATTTCTGGGATGGTGATTTTTTTTAGACTTATCATGGGTATTTTATCTTTCCATAAAAGTATTTAAACAAAAAAGAATAGCAGAAAATAAGAGAGGATCATCTGGGGAGTACATTCACTTTAATCACTTCTGCTCTCTCCTGCAATGATAGAAGAAAATGTATCAATTTGTTAAGGTGTTCCTATATTGTTTTCAGATGCTTAGGACCATTCAGTTATGTCAATTGGGGTTTTGATTATAATACCTAAGTATGTCATCCCTTGTGTTTTCCACACATTGGGGGTAGAAGGAAAGTGATGGCTTGAGTCTTTGACCAATTAACCTTGTAACCAGAGAGTTGGCAGGGGGGGAAAAAGGTGTGGAATTGAGTCACCTGGATTAAATAGTGTTAGCACAATGTTATCAGCACAAAGGCATAAAGGCTTTAAAATCATAGTTATGAAGATGGATGCTATTATGATGACCTGATGATCTCTAATAGCACATGCTCATTTCAATTGTTTAAGTAAAAATGAGCAAAGATGCAGGACAGCCCTGTTTAGTAGAGCTAAAACAGTTGCAAAGGAGGAGACAAAAAATATATATATTTTAACATGTGCTGTAAGATTAGAATAAAGAGCTTTAACCCTCTGTATACACATTGGAACAAAATCAAATTGGCAGCCGCTGGAAGCTGAATTGAAACTATTCTTGACATAATATAAAAAAGTCTCCTCATGTTACTGGCACTAAGGTGGACAACAATGAAACCATGTATATGTATCAATATACGTAATATATATATATATATAATATATAATATAATATAATATATATAAAGATCAAACCACTCTCCCAGGATGTATTGCAGGCATCATGCAAACACATAACCATCATAATAGTAAACACTTGTTAGTTCCCTAACAAAGTATTATTTAACTTTTTTTTCTTTTATGTAGAGCCAGAAACAGGGAGCATGCTACAGAGACGGGGGCATGGTCAGAAACCTTTTATGAAAACAAGATACTTACACTACTGTGACCCTGAAGGTCCAAACATTACATTTCACAAAACACAACATTTCACAAAACACAATGACTTTTCAGATTACGGAAATGGGGGGACAACACTTCTTTTTTGTGATTGAATGGGACCCAATTCAATTCAGAGTTTATTCAATGCGAATGGATACAACCAGAACGTTGCAGGGAAAAGTTGCAGAGGTGTCATCTGACCCGTCTCAGCTCAACTCAAGCGTGTTAAAACTTAAAAAAACTGTCATCACAAACAAAGCATTACCTGTTAATATGTATTAATCAGAGCATTCACAATAATCACTCAAGATTACGGCCACCGCATTACACCCCTTCAAGTTGAGGCAGAATTTCTGTGATTCATGCACATGGAAGCTGATTACTTGAAACACAGCAACATCACATGCCGAGTAGTTTAGTTGTGAGATTCTCTTCTATCGCTTTACTTTATTTGAAACCCCATTTCCATGCCATAATATCATTTTAATGGTGTTTATCACTTAAAACGCTGATTTTGTGACAACATTCTTTCTTGGGTTACTCTGCATCTCAGGGGAAGACAGGAAAGAGGGGAAACATTTACAAAAAACAAAACATTATTAACATTAAGTACTCAATAATGCCGCTGGGCAGAGAAAAACAGAAGAAAAGAAAAGGGATGTCTATTTCTGTTCTGTCCATAACCCAACAGAGACTGGATGAAGGTTATTATGGAAAGCACATGACCAGAACTATAATGTAAACGGGACTATGAAGACATTAAATAAATGAATAGCCCTTTTAGTGCCACCAGACATAGGTTTTAATCAAGAAAAACAGCCAGCTAGACAATTACCAGGGCAAGGATTCGGAAGTTATTTTTGCAACTGGAAAGTCACAAGCAATCAAGCGTAAACTGACCTCTTTTGTCCATAAAGTTATAAAAGACTGAAAACGTACAGGGTGGCAGAGAATTAATGAGCACCTCACAGTTCTCTAATACTCATTATCCAAAGGCAGACGGGATACGTGTCTTCAGATCTTTGGATGCCTCACTAGGTGTTATATATAGATATATTTTGTTCCATGTACCGTAACAATGAGCCTTGCAGGGTAGAGAAGGCCATAATGGATCCATGCTGAGCTTCTTCTAACCCCACGTTCTGCAGGCCTTTGCTATATTTCCACATGACATGAAAAGGTTTGCCTCTCCAAGACAGGTTCTTTTTATTGTAAGCTGCTTTCAATAACAGCTGCCAATTGCTCTACACCAGCTGATGAATAGTATATGGTTTGGATTAAGACGCAGCATTGGAGCAATACTGCGTTTTAATGCACGTCAACTTGGTCCTCTATTATGGGGCGCAATACTCTATGCCCAATGTGCTTCTCTGCATTGGAGACTCTATTCAGCACTGACCTTGTTTTATCCTTCAGACCTTTTAATGGAGGAATTTAGACAAACTTTTGCTGGAGCAAGTCCTTAACCCCATCCAGATCTTATACTCGAGGAGGTGGTTCTTCTTCAACCGTGCTTGATTTGGTAGTAGCAATCTGACGCTGCCCAACTTCACGTTCTTTCACAGTTTAGTTTCTCTGCGGTTTTGTGTTCTTGAAAATACGTATGTATTTTAGAGTTGAAGTTCAAAGTTGTGATCTCTCATGTGTTTGCATGTGTTTTATTGTTGAAGGATGTTATTCTCATGAATCAGCCTAACAGACCGGTGTAATATCACATGATCACAGTATCTATTCTGCATTTTATCCCTTTTATTGGATACACCTTTCAGTTTTCTTGAGTTTTGGATTGGGTTTTAGTTGGTAGCATATTCATCTTGGTGAATGTAGATTGGCAAAATTAGCATGAAAATGGTTACACTGTTTCTAAAGCTTCTGTGTTACAGGGTGACTGGAAACCATTTGGCGTGATCTTGGGGAAAAGAATTACAGTGGCAGTTTTTTTGTAATGCATTTGCTCCCTTTCCTGTGAGTGTACGCGTCCTCGTAAAAAGTAAAAATGTGTCATTGATTTGAAAACCGAATCAAATTAGAGGAATACAGAATGGATTGTTGAGGTAAAGCAGGAAGAAATAAGAAATGAAAAAGTAGATCTTAGGCTGCTTTGTATGTGCCATTCATTTGTCGGTATCGACCAGACAGCTTTGTGCTGCCATGTCTGAGTGAGACGGACTCAACTCCGCAGGCATTCCCTTTGTTTGGCTTTGTTCTTAACCAGGAGGGAGGCTTTCTGTTTTTAATTTTATTGGGAAAATGAACTAATAGCTGGAGGGAGGAAATGTATTTGTCCCAGTTTATTTTGAACAAATTTGAAAAGTGAATTAATACCCATCCATTCATCAATTATCTGTGCAGGGTTGCACTGGGCGGGAGATAGAGTTCACCCTGGGCAGGTCAATTGCAGGGCATAAAAACATATATAAGATTGCTGTTTTGTATTTTTAAGTACGACATTGTAAAAGTGAAGTGTGACTTAATGACAAAGTGAGTGAAAAGTGACCAAGCATTCCACACACAAAAAAATCAACCATTTTATTCTTGCTCTTTTGTGTAATGCATGTAGCCGCCAGACTTTAGTTCCAACAGTATTGCAAATTAAATGTAATTAAGGGAAAAATTCTCAATCTCAGTCGTAGCGGGTGTTTGTGAGGTGAGTTGATTTGAATAATTTGACGATCTGCATCAGAGATTTTTTCTTCAGACATATTGGTGCGTCTGCTCACGCTCACCAGTGGTCCACAAGCTGAGCGGTGGCATTTTGTCTGGAATAAATTGTGAAAATTCATCTGCCCCAACAGATTGAATCTTGACTTGAATTAGACTCAATCTTGCTGTAGCCTTGTAAATCAGCTGAGTCTTGTGTTATCTGGCATGTTCTCCACATCAAGTTTGAAAATTAAATTATGAGGCTTCAAGTTGGTGATTGCCTTGTAGTTTTCTGCTTTGAGTGGGACATATATTTTACAAGAATCCAGTTTTCTTTGTAAATGAGAGGTTTGAAAGCGACAAATTAATTTGCCTCACCTTCAAGGAAAGCACATCTCAGCATGCTGTTTTGACTGTTTGAGCAATACAAAAGAATAGCTACACCATCCACAGCCTTTTTGACACAAAATATTTTAAGTATGAATAGCATGAAAAAGTCCACGTAAGACAGAAAAAAAATTCACATTCAGGGCACTGATCAGAAAAGCGGTTTATCTTTCATCCTTGAGGTAGTTGTGGCTTTACCTCAGCTTTGCATGAAGCGAGTGCTTTCCTCACACATATCTTTGTATTGGCAGATGATGCCGTGTGAAATTAGTTTAGACGTTTCTGATGATACTCGCTGCATAAATGTGTCCCTTTTAATTTTTGCTGGAGAGGCCTAATAATCTTCATTCACATTTCTGTGTTTATTCTCTGGCACTAATGGGGATGTTTTGGCTAGTGGCCTTTCTGGAATTAGGCTCTCTGTGAAATGGTGTGGGAGGGAGACAGAGAGCTGTGCCGATTCGAAGCATCCCTACCGTACTCTATATGTGTGCTCAGCGTGATAGGTGGGAATGTTTTCCTAATGACCAGAGCTGGAGCAAGGCAGGCCAAAATAAATTGATGGCCCAAACTCATATTTGTTTGTGGAATTTGAGATGGGTAGCTCAACCCTTCTGGCCTTGGTGGGGAATTGCCAGAAATCAACCATTACCATATTTCACTATGCTTGGACCTTGGTACTAACGGGCTCTGCAAGGATCATTGCAGCAGGAAATAGAAATAGGATCCAGCAAAGAAAAATGGAATGTAAAATGATACAATACATCAGCCCTGCCACAAATACCATATTACTGCCACAGTAGAGGGCTTGCTGTACATTTAATTCTGTGGTCATTTTTGAGGCTACTTTGTTTTGTTGTTGCAATGGTTTCGATGGGAGGCGTTCATAATTTGCCCCTCCATGTACAGTATCAGTGCAACAAAAACCGAATAATGGTAACATTGAGAGTTGCTCTATTATTCCATCCATCTGTCCGTGTTCTGCTAATTATTCAGATGGCAGCAGCCTAAGCAACTCTGTCCATATTGGTGAGGCCTGAAATCCTATCAACGAAAACAATGCTGGTTGCCTGTATCCATAATCTCAGTCTTTCGGTCACTATAGGGCTAGATTAGGGTTAAAAAGAGAGAGATTGGTAAACGCAGAGTGGTGTCTACAGGCTCAGTGCAGTGCCAGCATTCCTGCTGACACCTCACCAACCCACCTGTCTACCTCGTACGTCATCTAACCCTAAGATACTTGGGGCAGCATCTCACACCCAACCAGAAATAGATAGGCAGCAAACAATTGTTTCCCCCATATATCATCCCTATTCATACCTTTATCAGTCGGTCACAAAATTAAATTAAATTGGCTGCTACAGAAGTCTCTGTAAATCACTTCTCTTATGTCCTCCTTAAAGAAAACATTAGCACAAGTTTGTTCACCTTGTCTCTTGTTCCCCTGCCTGGGCTCAGCCTGCCAGTTTCTGTCAATAAAATACAATCAGGCAAATGGGTTTTTCTGATGTTT
This sequence comes from Gadopsis marmoratus, assembly GCA_036023855.1. NCBI lineage: Eukaryota > Metazoa > Chordata > Actinopteri > Centrarchiformes > Percichthyidae > Gadopsis > Gadopsis marmoratus. The sequence continues at coordinate 68,698 of JAVQJF010089120.1, forward strand.
GCCCAAATACCATTTTTTTCTTCCTTTTAATAATAAAATAAGTATTAACCATACATTAAAAAAAAAACACATTTACATTATTTTTCACTCCAAACAGGGATGACTAATCCAATTTCAGTTATTGCTTTAAAGAAGTGATGCAATTCTTGACTACAGTGAGGCAAACCTACCTGGTGCAGCTTGAGTATGTACATTGCATTGATATGTCTGATGTCTTCCTACAGTCCCATGGTAACTGCAGACACATACACACTTACCAAATGTGCCGTAATGCAACTCAGTTCAACCAAATTATAAAATCTAAATTCAAAGGTTCAAGAAGAATAAATCCAATGCATGCACACTTGCAACACAATGCATTTACAGCAGAATAATGACTAACTAAAAACTTTAACTAAAAACACAATCCATACAGTATATGCGCAAAAAGGTCTAAAAAGGTAGTGCAGCTCTGAATGCAGAAAGCCTGCAGTGTAGGTCAGAGTCCAAAAAGCGTTAGTGCTCCAGCTGATGGAGGTCAACAACGTGTGAATGGAGAGTCTGCCTTTGGCCCCAGCAGGCCTGCAGCACCACTCTGTGAAAACAGGATCAGCTTTCACTGTACCAGATGCCATTTGGACCTTATTCTCTTCTGGCTATGGGCCACAGCACAAGTGTATATGTGTGTGGCTGCACCTTTCCGCTCGTTTAGCTCGCTGCTGCTCTCTAGCCTTTCACTCAGCTCTTAAATTGCCGGTGTCCACATGAAGGCAGCTTTCCATTTCCTCTCTCTCAGAATTACACCACTCACACCTTCATCTATGTGACCCTGTTTTCTATACCGGTCATCTTTTTTTCCTGTAGTTGTACTCCCTCTTTATGAGTTCATTAAGACTTATTTGAAGGTTTACTACAGCTTATCCCTAAAGACAGATTACTGAATTATTTTTGTTGTTCCTTTTTCTTTCTGCCTTACATACCTGATAACATCCTTTTCCTCCAACAAAGCCATTCAGATTGTGTGTGTGTGTGTGTGTGTGTGTGTGTGTGTGTGTGTGTGTGCGTGCTACAGCTCTCTTTTTGCTTAAATCTTTTTTTGTGGGCTGCAGCTGCCATGGAGTTCATATTATGTCTACATTTCTGTGTTGTCTGCCTTGGTGATGCTTTATTCTGCTGTTAGAGTGTCAGGCTACTTAATTAAGGCCTAGTATTGCATGGTGCACCTGTCACGGTGTCCACCTCTTTTTAATAATTGTTGGACATTTTTGTTTAATTGCCTGAAGGTAAGGATACAGATAGGAAGGCGGTTGTATATTTATAATTGATAATCAGTTGTATGCACAGGCTGCTGCAAAAAAAGAACATTAACATTATTATCATCATGTACCCGCCCCCCACTTTTAAATGTATGATTGACTTTTACTTGAGTAAAATCTTCTAGTACTCTTTTTATCCCTGCATATTAGTCTCATCTTTCCATTGCTACACAGACTAAAAGGAATCAGCAGTGTGAACTGCAGCCCACGTGAGTGACATTAAGTAAGTGGGCTTGTCCTTTAGCCTTGTTTTTACTTAGTCCCCTGAGACGTCAATGTGGGACCTTTTTATAAATGATGATGATGATAAACTAAAATAAAAAACCTTTTCTGTTTTGGTTCATGTATGGATTTTTATTTTCATTTAGAAACATACTAAAACAAAAATGATGACTTTCCATAACCAGGACTTTACAAACTCTTCACTAAAAATATAATATCGAAGGCAATTTGTTCTGAAAATGAATGACCACCTGCAGAGCAGCCTTAGCAGCTACATTATGGGTATATCAGGTCTTGGGGCAACAAGAACTTAAGCAGCTCACCTTTAAGCAGAAATATCCGGTTTCATACCTGACTGAGAAAACAGCTCATCAGCTGCAAGGTTGACATGTGTTTTGGTGCAGAGAATTTTAAGTAGGGTAAATAATTCATGCAGTGCAGAGTCTTGGATCCTGTTTTAGAAGAATGATTCTTATTTTCTCCCAAGTGATAATGACAGTCTTTGCAGTTTTGCTTAATTGTGAAGCTGCCAGAGGGCTATATTGTATCCCTCTATTAAGGGTTGGGTTGTTGTTATTTTTTTTGTTACTTGAATTTCTCTCTTACTTGTTGTATTCCCTTTTCACCAGCTGTCTCTCTTCAGCAACTCACCAGCTTCACATGTGGAGCTGTTTTTATTTCCCGACGTGTATCTCAGCTGCTGTTTTATAGCCTTTTCTTTGTGTTTCTCCTTTGTACAAAACGTATTGTGGAGCCACGTCCTTGTGGAAAATGTCCATAAAGTGTCAAATACGATAACATGGCAAAAATAGCTTTGTCCCCCCATGGGTTGCATTTGAAAAGGTGAGGGATCAGTTTAATTAATTTCCATCAAATTAAATTCATGACTGATTTATTGTTCACAGGCTCTTGCAGGTATTGCAATATGGAGATAATGATCGAGAGGAAATTGGTACTTGTTGCTGCTCTCGACTGAAACCACAATGTGATTAGTGTGAAATAAAATCTACATACAGTATTGTTCACTGTCCATAACGAAATGTGCAAGACATAAAATAAATGAGGAAATGATGTGCACCATAGTTGGCGTGGAAAAAAATCAGAATCTCAGAGATATAAATAAAACGCCCATGCTTGTGCGAGACACTTCACACAAAGGCTCCAGTCTTGGATGCCCCCTTGGGGACCTTGGGCCTGTAAGTACTCCATCCATGTTCAAAGGAAAAAAATGAAATTTTTATGTCCCAACAGTGACCTTTAGAACTGAAACTTAGGTATCTTGTACAGCTGAGACAGTGTCTCTATCAGGTCATATTTTATCTATACACTAGTGCCATTTTAGGTAAACATCAACTCACTTTTTGTTCTGCTAAGCATCTTGAGACTTCTTTTTTAGCCTAATTTCTGCATCTGATTGAATAAATGGAAGTTTAACACCATGTGGGAAAGGTCAAGGCAGAATAATATTGTTCAAATCCAGCTAGTTCAAATTATGTCTCCCTGTACAGTCACTGTGGGGTAATTTACAGTGGCACAACAACAAAGGAGGAGACATTTTTCCACAGTATTCACCAGTGGTCAGTGAAAATCAAAGTCTGCTCGATAAAGAATGTCTATCTGGATATTTTTGGACTGAAATCCTTCAATAATCATAAAAGTGTATGAGATCACAAAAGGCCTCATTTTTTGGCACTGCTTGCGCGCATCTTGCCTTGATACGGTATGACACATGGGTCAAACATTCTGCTGTTCTCCTGGCCAATTTTTTGTATGTGTGTGAAAAGGGTTTTATTTGATTATTATTGCATTTTAACTGCCTCTACAGCTGTGCTGGCTTTGATGAAGCAGACAAGTGAGACTTTTTCAATGTGTAATTACCCATTGCGACTGAGGAATAGATAACTTTGAGTCAAATCAAGTGGAGTGAGGAAGCTTTCTCACAATGAGCCCATATCCCTTTATTACCAAAGCAGATATTCTTATATTCTAAGCATGTGTGAAGATTGTGTGACATTCAGCTCTTTCGGACACTATTCCAGATGCCAATAGAAGAAGGGGGAAAGGTCATTGTTGAGGTAAGTGCTCCACGATATCTGCACCAGATGGCAAACTTTTGAATGCCGGCTAGAATTGGACACAAGTTAAAGCCCAGAATAAAGCTGTAAAGTCAAGATTTATTTATACAGCTCTTCACCACACTTTCTTTCAACAACAGCTTCATCTCCACAGCCCTTTGCCTGGCTTTAATAAGGTCTGTTGAGAGAGTTAGCCGTGCACCACCTTATAGCCAAACTGACACGGGAATATATGTGGGCGAACTTAATAATATCTGCAAGGATTTCTGTCTACATTTCTTCTTTAAAAGGACAGTTACTTCTGTATGTTAGAGAGGTTATCAGTTTTAGGATAAAGAATAATAAGTGATATATGAAGTAAGTCATAAAGGTCACATGATTTTAACTGACCTCATAGTATTTATAGTATGGCACTGAACTGTTAATGATTCATCACATTCAATTTGATAGTCTTGCAAACATAACTCATTATAATAAAGGCAATGTGTTTGTGTGTATTAATTACATTGTTGGGGCATATACCTGCTCACACATTGACATTATTGGGACTCACCTCTCAAAGAAGGTCCTCTCAAGGTTGACCACTGATTTTAAGATTAAGGCTTGGTTTTTGGTTAAGCTTGAGTTCCACACTTTGTGAAATATGCTTATTCACTTTCTCGCTGAAAGGGAGATGAGAAGATATATTCATATTCTCATATTTGTGTAACATCCCGTTCTATGCTCTAGTTTCATTTCCTGTTTTATTTTGGTAGTTTATCCTCTTGTGTGTATGTTCTAGTGTTACTTCCTGTATTTGTTCGTTTCCCACCAGCTTTGATTAGGTTGACCTGTGTTCCAGTGCTCACCTGCCTCTGATTCCCTCGTTAGTCCCTTTTCTATATATACTGGTTCCTTTCCTTTGTTGATTCATCCTATTTACATCACTGTTTGTGCAACTGCTTGCCCTGTATTCCTGTTTCCTCATTCCTGTTTCCTCCTGTGGATGTTCCTTGTGCTTTTGTCTCTGGACTTGGATTTACCTGTTGCCTGTCTTTCTGCCTGCCTGCCTGCCTGTCTACCTACCTTACCTGCATGTAAGCTCATATTCTACAAATAAATCATTGAACTGCTCCTGTCTACCTGCGCTGTCTGCTATTGGGTCCTATCCCTGCCTCTAGTACTTCGTACACCCGTGACAATTTGTACGTTAAGTGTGAAGCTATAGTGCAAGGACACGGTTAGCTGGGAGACTGGCAGCTGTTGGAAACAGTTAGCCAGTCCAAAGTTTAAAAAACCAGCCTACCAGTATCTAAACATTTTACTAATAAGCACATCACATCTTATTTGATTAATGACAAGCTGTGGTTGTACTCCAGACTATTTGATGTCCTGGTAGATTGTCATCACTGAGGTTGCCGGACAACCAGCCACACAACCTGTGTGTGTTACTTCTGTTCTCGTTTTCTCCCACATATTCGAAACAAATGCAAGTTCTATGGTAAAATACAACATCACAATATGGTTGTTTCCAGTAATAGCAACATTAAAGCAAAAAACAGACTTGAGGTCCTTGACTTTAGTGGATCATGTTGTCCAGTGATCTGCTAAACTCTCTCTTCTGTCGTGAAGGTGACGTTGTTTTCCTCTCACCAGTTGGTGTGCTATACAGCTACTATTACTATTATCGTATAATAAACAGTATGGGCACTGGTATACGGTATATAATATCAAGTACGATAGTAAAAGAAAAAGTACAGTCGCTGGTATAAACATTAACTGTTAAGGAGTAACCGCTGGGCCGGGATGCTGTAAGAGGTAAAGCGAAGTCGGCGGCAGCGAGGCAGCAATCATTTCATTTCCATAAAGTTTGACCCACGATTTCTTATAGTTGCTGCACATTAACTGTAGTATATATTTATAATTGTCGTTTCAGCCCAGAATTATGAATTTAACTGTTGGGAAAATTGCAAATAAATGAAATGATAAGTAAGGAGTCATGAATGTTAATTGGTTGACCATTTGACCCTGGATGACTCGGTGATTTATGTTTTCGGGCCTTGACATTCTGGTTTGCCGTAGTTTCTAAAAGGTTGAGAACAATCCACCAGCAGACAGCAGAAATGTTAATGAAAAAGGGGTGAGGTGAAATGTCTTGTCCCTCCAAGCATCCCGGAGGTGTTACGATGATCACTTCTTTTTATTGTTGCCGTCTTTTGTAAGTCACTCTGTATGAGGCTGTCTGCTAAATGCCTGAACTGTAAATCCTGAAGTTAAGCAGACCTAGTAAAATAGTACTGTACTGCTGTAGTTTTAGTGTGGAAGAGAAGACTGGAAGGTAAAAGAGGCAAAGATTAATTATTGTACAAACAGAGAGGAAAGAGCACACACAAGGGTATCCAGTTGTGTTAACTCATTACATTTAAACATGTTTTCGAACATTTTCCCTCAGTTTTTTTCTGGACATTCTCTGAAGTGTTCTGCAGTTAAAAAATATCTGAGTGCCTTCAAATGCATGCTTCAATTGTTTCACTCCTCTTAGTGGAGCTACACAGCGAGGACACATCATCCCTGGTGCTTTTAAAACCACTTACCAACTTGTGCTCTCTGCACACATAAAGTGTTTAACTTAGCCATTAATTTCAGCCCGTCACATTCATGTGATGTTGCTACAGCTCTTATATTGAGTATTTGTCTTGATCACGCTCATCATCTTATCTTGTCCTCAGTCTTTGCCTCCCATCTGTCTTTCTCTCTCCTTCTGTGTCTTCACATCGGTCACATCGGTCTCGAATTGGTCCCCTGCAACCCCCCCTTTTTTTTTTGTTTTTGCTTGTTTTTGCTAATGAGTATTTCCCTTTAGAGGGGGGCAATTTAATAGATGGGGACAGAGAGAGTAGTGAAAAGAGGGATACAGATATGGAAAAGTAGAAGATGACAGAATGAGTATTGTCTTAGTCATACAGAGAGAGAATAATCATTTTAGCTAACTGGCTATTGCTGTATGTGCACTGGATGGCTGGAGTGTTTGTTTAGGAGAGCATTTTCCCTCAAGGTCTCAGCTGGATGTTCCATGGTGCATGCAGGAATGCCAATTGGCCAACTGGACTGTGACAGAACACAGGGTTGAACACTGGAGCTTTTGTCTGAGTCAGTGGACAGAATCAGCAGTGGTGGTGGTGGTGGTGTCCCTCTTTGACCCCCCCCCCCCCATCCATCCTGCCTTTTCTCTCCTGGTGTGTGTTGCGGTCTTGGCCTGTTCTTACAGACAAACAGCTCTGCTTCTCTGGACCCCATGCAGAGTGAAGCAGCCATTGTTCCCCTGAAACTTAAACTATTTCACATCCATCCTCTCGGGCTCCAAACTCTGGAACATGGGCAGAGCTCTCTAAACAATGGCCCCTGAATAACTGTGCCATTAAAATGCAGACAGCTCCACTGTAATTGGAAAAGACCTGTAATTAATGAGGTTGAATGCCTGACCATGGGCCACCAAGGCTGAAGCCCGGGAGTTTGTATTGTATTTCTCCTCGATGGGTTTGGGTGGGATAAATTTAGCACTACACAGTATGTGCACTGCATTTATGTTAGTAGTCATATTACAGCAGAATTATCCGTCACTTCACTAGGTACAACCTCACCATGCTACGATACACTGGAGTACATTGCAAGTGAGTTTGATTAGCTTTATTATGCCCAAAGGGAAAATACAGTATTTGCAGTATAGATATGAAAAAAACATTACATATAAATTAAAAACACACAAAACATAAGTACCTAAGCTACGTTTTGAAAACACCATATTTTACCTTTGGTGAATTTAAGTTCCAAATGAGAGAAGTGCCCAGCAGGGACAACAAGAAAATCAGGATCAATGACAGACAAATGTGGTTTCCCTCTGCAGTGGCTCTAATTGTGCTCATACTTGTTGGAGTGGCGGGAGACATACAGCTCTTAATTGGTGGCATTTTTCTCTTGTTGTGTTCCTGTGACCCACATCTTGCTTTATTCCACTGTCTTTTTCTCTGCTTCCAAATGGTGTAAGTGACACACCAACCATGTTTCTTAAATCAGTCTTTTCGTAACATAATTTCCTCCCTTCACATGATAACCCTTGCTTCTCTGCCAGCCGCGGCAGAGCAGCAGTGCTTGGTTTCCTGCTTGCTCTCAAATTAGAAGCCAGCCTCTCCACATTCAACAAAGAGTGAGGTTGCAACCTGTCTGAACTTCCTTCTGACTGGCAGGCATGATGGCCCTGCTGGGTTTCCCTTGGCAGACGTAGACTGCATTTAATCTGGCTTTAGAAAAAGCAGAGCTGGCAATACACAATTTCTAACCCAAATATGATGCAAGCGGCAAAAGTTAGCAAAGCAATCACAGAACCGTAACACTGACACCTCTGTGCTCTCTAGAGAGAGACCAAGTAGTGTGTTTCATCATTGTTTTGACAGTTGTATTGACCTGTAGACCGTTGTGCTCAATTTAGTTAATTACAGTATTGTATAAATAAAACCCCATGGGAGTTATATTTGTTCTAATGGCTGAAACGGAGTGAGGCAGGCTGAAAAACTTGTGCCACACTTGGGTGAGTAACTGGTCTCATGCAGACTAGTGCAGGTTAGTGAAGAACCTGTTGATTCTTGTACAACAAGTCAGTACCTCTGAATAAACATCTTGAAGTTTTCCATGGTTTGAGTTTTCGATATAGCTCTTGCCATCTGGTCATTGGAATGTTTGGGCTATGTTGACAATGCGTTCTGTAAAACCATAAATTACATTCACTTTTAGATTTAATACCAACATTATTCTTGCAATATCCACACATGGAAACAGTAAGGCTGTGGTTATATAATCGAAAAATCTAACATTTTGAACTAAATCTACTTGGTTAATATTTGAGAAAGATCATACACATGATTTAAAAACACAAAATCAAGACTATTCTCTGACCAAAAAAGGACAAAATAGGTCGTTTCAGTTAATGCCACCAAACAATATACAGTATGTTTAAGTCCAGCTGACAAAACCTTCTAGCGGCTCGAGGCATTATGACTCTTGTTTGCCGGTAGCCAAGAAGGAAGTCAAGTGATGTTGTTAGAGATTAAGGAAGTCCGTGAAGGGAGGGGGTCGGGGTGTATAGATGGGTCAACAAAACATCAGACTTTAACACGTGGGTTTTTTTTAACCATGGCCACGATTGTTCCATAACCTTTACGAAGAAGTAATTTCAACCCGAGTCGTGTTTGTACCCAAACCACAGTGGTGTCAGATCAAACAATGGATTTATCTTTCAACAGTGTTGATCCCAAGATCTCAATATCCTTACTTTCTCCAAATTAGGCAGCAGCAGCGATGTCAGTAGCTGCAGTGTGTGAAAACTAAAAAAATTTGGTATCAGCATTGGCAGAGTAAAGGTGAACCATTCCAACTATCAACGTGTGAAGTGACGTGTAAATCAAGTAGTTTGAACTGGATTGCCCTGCTCCATATTGCTTTTATGTTTATTGTTAAGTAGTTGGTTCTACAAAAAAAAAATAATTTTGTGTTCTCTTCATCTTCTTCTCCTCCTCTTTAATATTATTAATATTAGGACAATTTGTCCATGTTGTTTTTCTTTTCCCTGTTCCTTTGCATCCTGTTTGAGTTCCTGCAGTGTGTCAACATATTGAGAAACCTTAGCATTCGTCAGTGAGTTTGCACCTGTGTCAGCAAGACGGAATCCTGCACATTCATCATTCATCAGAATCCAGTACATTTCATTGTGGTGATACAGCACTGGAGGAAAACATCTTGTTACGTCCTCTCAACTAGAGTGATATAAAAATGTCACGACTAATCAGACACACTTCTAAATCATAATGATTTTTTAGGACAGCGCTGTGTAAAAAACATTCGCGACAGTGATGATTTATTACAGCCTTGCTCACAAAAACACACATAGACACACACAGCTGCTTGAAGCTCAAATTGAAACAAACCAACCTTTACTACATATGCAGCGTAACGATCAGGTATAGATTCGGTGCCTTCAGCGGCCATAAAATACCTCAATTTTCATTAACCCTGAACTGAACCTGGAGAACAAGAAAGAAGGGCCTTTACTGTGACTGCTGGGTGGACAGGCAGGAAAATTTACAGTTGTGCCTTTTTAGATGTTTTATGGCTGTAACGTTTCCTCAGACATCCCATCGTGGCATTCATAACTCTTGTGTCTTCCTGTGTAGGATGGCCATGCGGAGCCCACACAGGTATGCACATATGCACACATGCAGATTCAGGCATTAGAGAAACACATGAACACCTAATATGTAGCCTGAGTTCATCTTCTGTCCTCTCCCAATGACACTCCATTTAACTGTTCCATTAAACACAAGTGGGCTTGCAAAATCCACTGATTTATTCATAACCGAGCATCACTGGAGCACTGTTTAAAAGCCTGCTCTGAGTTTCTCCCAACCTACATCATGAACATACTTAGTCAACATCTGCATGGCAGAAAAGGATATTTCAACATTGAAGTGCTGTGGAAGTTATTATCCCCACTCAGTACTAATCACATAAACTATCTGGCCGCATGAATGTAAGAAAGGATTAATTAGATTATGAACGAGGATTCATAGACATCCCCATTTTTTCAATTTTACTAGATTATCAACATCTTCTTCAGCACCATGAAATTGCCTAAGCTGCACAGACTCTGATACCCATTTGCCCGCGAACACTTTAAGTTAGCAATAGACAAGAGAGCACGCAATCTCGCAAAGTTCCATCATTGTCTAATTTCTCCCTTTTTAACTCTCATCCCCATCTACTCCTTCCTCCCTTTCTCTGTTTATCGTGCACTTCTTCGTCTCCATGTTGCCCCTTCCACCACCACCCATCCATTCTGCCAAATTGATCCAGTTAATGGGCCGAGCCTTTGTTCAACCTAGCAGAACGAGGCCCGCTAAGATGCCCAAAGTGCACCAACTAGAACACGCTGAAGCGCAATACTCATGTCCATGCATGTACACATGCCGGACACTCTCAATAGAAACACACTGTACACAATAAGGATTAAGCAGAATGCACAAACACACCCCCATGCACATACAGGCAACCATGCACAGACCAGAAAGCATTAACTTGATTTCTGCACAGTTGCTGCAGTTGCTGATTCTGCGGCTAAAAAGATAACAAATTGGATTTCTGTGTCCTTTGGATGAACTGGGTAACCCTGTCATAGCACTCCTTTAATTAGCAACTAGATCCAAGCGAGTGGCAGGGTGGGGCATTATGGGATTGACTAGTTGGGGGGGGGGCTAAGGCTTTCCCCTCTATTACTCATCTGCTAATGCTTGTAGCAGTGGAGCTTACATCTTTCTCTCGCTTTAAGATTCACAAAGAAAGTTTCCAGAAAATAACCCCGACCTCGCATGTTTTCTGCATCTAACCTTCAGCAGTGCTGCAATAGGATTAGGTTTAACATTTTTGCAAATTTTAGGGGGTCTGAAGGACTAACACTAAAAGTTTTGGAATTGGTCCCGTAGATCGCCTCCACTGGCGTCTGCAAATGGGCTGCAATGGCAGCAACGTAACCCTTTCGGGCAATTGCACCCGTGAAAAGTACGACCACTAAAAGTGCTTGTTTTTGCCACTGACAGGCTCAGACCATTATTCTTGTCTGACAACATTATGGAAAGGATGCCCACAGAGACAGACCATTTGTTAAAAAGTAAGATCCATTTTGTTCAACCAGACACAGAAGACTTGCAAAAGGAAAAGTCTTACTCTTAAATCACGTGAGAGGTTGCAGGAAGACGAAACGACCTTACTCTAAGTTCAGTTTCTATTCAACATACTTATACTTTCTACAAGTCTACAAAACAGTGATTTTCCAGACATGTTGATAAAACAGCACTGTACCAGCAGTCTACTCTTGCACATAACATAAAATGTAGCTTGCTTCATACCATACGTATCTTTAATGATTAGTTATCTGTTTCCGCTACATCCTTTTGAGCTATTGCAAACTGCCTTGATCCTCACAGAAAGCATGTCAGGGTGAGATCACATCAATCATTGTATCATCAGTCTCGGTGTGATCTCTGTCTAATGAGCCTGGAAACAGCTGCTCGCACATGCTTTTCTGAATAATAGATGCGATGCGCTGGTGCCTCCACCACTCATCATCTTGTAGGTTTCGTCTGCGCTCAGATTGAATGAAGAGAAGAAAAGGAGCCATGGCCGTTCAGTAGACGCTTCAGAGTGCATCCATGTGATTCTCTCTTGATCTTTGTTGGTCCTTGACGTGGATTTGGAGGTATAAATGTACATTTCTGCAGGAACTGGATGACTTGTAATATGGGTAGATATGATTTATGAAATTAACATATACCTACAGCATGCTAATAGACTGCTGTGTTTAGTCTATTCTGTTTGAATTGTGAGAAAAGAAGATCTAACAACATTTGTAAGAAAGACGTTAGCTGCTCTAAAAGCTATTCCTACTTTTGTAGTAAAACATCACTTGTTTAATATACTGTAGAACATACTTCTATACCTCTCTCATCTATCTGCCCAGATTATTCAGCAGCAGCAAGCATTTTTGCTTCACTTCTCTTTTTGCCTCTTTTGGTTTTTATCTCCATCTAACATGAGTAGGTTGCGGGTTGATGGCCAATTCATGCTCACGCGAGGATACAGTGATCCAGTGGAGGAGAAAATGTGCAATCATTAGAAAAAAAAAGGTAGAAAATAATACAGCATGAACATTGATTAAGGGATCCTCCCACATACAGTTTCATACACGCATATACAGTATGTACACCAATAAACACACAGGGACATTTAGTCCTCTTAAGATCGTAATCGTACATATTGTTTAACTAACACGTATTACACATGCGTCACGCCATGCCCTTTTTACTTATGACTTATGAGACAATTGTGATGTAAGGAGTGTTCCCACATTCCTGTATGCCTTTTTGACCACAGGCTATGAGGGATTCAGCAGCCTTTATCCTTATCTCTGGTCTTGGCTCTGCTGGCATAACTCTGACCCACCCTGCTTCCTGTTGCTCTGATCACTGAGCTCTGATCATATCCCTTTATCCACTGCCCTCCAGGGAGTTCAAAGCTGGACATTTATTCTGCTCTCAAACTGCAGCGTAAAGACGCCAAAGGTAGCTGTGTGGTTAAGTAGACATACAACTAGACTCGTGTCCACCTGTTTTAGTAGCTCTGTGTTGATGTTTCTACTTATTGTCAATTTAAAAAAAAATACTAAAATTGGATACAATTACAAACCCACGGAACGTTTTCACCCCGACTCTGCACTTCCTGTCAGTTATATGGTCTGCAACTTTACTGTTTTGGTTCACTCTCACTTCTCCAGTCAGCATTGTTTTAGCAACAGCAGGCAGCTGTTTTCAGCAAATAAGCTTGTATAAAACCACTACAGCAGACAAAGTTAGCGTCATCCTGGTGAAGGAACTTGAATGCCGAGAGCTAGGTATTTTTTTTTCAAAAATGGTGGGGACCAAAACAGAGCTAAAAGAGAGTGACTTTTGAACTTACATTCACTTTGTTCCGTATCTGCTGGATGTGTAAATAAACAAGTGTTTGCTAATAAACTTGCCACGTGAACTTTATAAGGTGATGATATGTCAATGTGTTTTTACAGTATGGTGCACTGCCTTCAAATGGTTTAAATAATCAATTATGTCAATTATGGTGGTTGGTTTCATACCTGAAATACTGTCCCTCATAAAGATAAAAATTGTTAGCCCACTTGTTGCATAATTACATTCTAATATTGGCTTTACTTTTGTTAAATTGTGCCCTTTTTTATTTTTGTACTCATTGTGCATAAGAAGTATTTTTGTAAAATCTTAATTGCATCTAATTGCAATAAAAAGTAATGTATTCATTTTTGAAGAACAGTTTTTTGCTCAATAAATTATTAATAATACTACTTGGGGAATGTAATACTACTCTTCCACTCAGAAAATTACTCTTTCGCAGAGCCTTGTGTGTATATTTAAATGAGGATCCATTTACAAACGAGCGTGGACAGTGTTACACTAAATTAGTGCAGCGCAAACACACTCTCACTAAATAAAGGCACTCTGTTTAATTGACAGCGAGTCAGTGATTTGTGTTTTGCGTTGAGCAGCATCCTAGCAAACATCCTCCTGGCTGGCATGAATACATCGTGATTCTCAATCAGCCTTTCCACAACATCAGCAACAAACTCCCTTCTCTCCCAAAAGGTCTACATTATTATGTTGCTGGCTAACCATGAGAGAACGTTGCCATCCGCAGTCCGTTCAGCCTCCTCCTGATGTTTGCTCATTACTCCACCCAAAACTCAGTGCTTATCCCAAGGGGAATCAACATTAAAGGAGTGTGTGTTTCGCTTCAACTCTAGCAAACATAAGGACATGTGCTCACTTATTTTTATTTCCTGTAGTTCTTTGATCCCTCCGTGCTCACCAGTCCATTTGAGCAATCTACTAGACGTCGTGCAAGTAATCATGCCAAAAGTACAGTAGGTCTTCTAAAAGGTTAATGGCAACGTAACAAGACCCTGTGGAGTAGGGGACATCTTTTACAGTCATGGATTACTGCCTAAGTGAGTGATGAAATGGGAAGGAAACCAGCTCTCCCTTTAAAAAAAGTGCTTGTTTTTGTCACTGACAGGCTCAGACCATTAGTCTAAGTGTCTGACAACATTATGGAAAGGATCCCCACAGAGACAGACTGTTTTGTTAAGACGTAAGATCCTTTTTGTTCAACCAGACACAGAAATCTTGCGAGAGGTTGCAGGAAGATGAAAAGACCTTATGCCAAGTTTGGTTTTTATCCAACATACTTATACTCAGTGCTGCCTAAGTGAGTGAAGAAATGGGAAGGAAACCAACTCTCCCTTAAATATTTACAAATTAGGCTTCCCCTAAGGATTGAGCGTTATAACACTTTTGTTGGAAAGTAATCGAATGGGACCTCAGTCAGTCTATTGTAAATTCTGAACATTCTTGAAAATGAACTGAAAATGAACAAATTTGCCCTAAGCAATTATTTAAGGGGACGTTTATGGTTAATATTGTTAAGAATGACATACAGATATCAGCTGGAACTCATTTTGTATGAATAAATACATACATACATACATACATACATACATACACTGGCACAAACATTTAGACACTCACAAGCACAGACAGTACATTGACTACATTTACACCCCCCATCACACACATGCACAATATTAACAGCAAAGCCCAGAAGCACATTATTCTCTCTCAAACAAAAGTTCAGAATTGGATCGAAGAGAACATACAATGTCCACCAAACCCAAATTATAATCCATCTTCTTTCTAAGTAGCTCCCCAGCTAAAAGTTGGTGTATAAATGTATACTGCAATACAATAATATAGCCAACGCAATATCAAGAGGAAGCGAACATGAGCCCATTTGTATACTTCAGACAGGCTATAGAGGAAGTAATGGAGAGGAAAACTATTTTAATATGTCTCTGTACTGTAAATTACGGAGGCTCTGAAAGGCCAATGTGGGTCTATTTAAATATTTAAAACTTTCATGAAAATCTTCCACATATTCCCTCACATCACTGTGACTTCCAAAACATTTGTATTTACTGATATAACCTTACACATTTCCCATTATGTCGGTATTGTTTCAGCCAACTTCAAAGTAAGGAATAAATTCAGTAAGCTGTTTCATTGTTGTGGTGTATTGCCAGTGGTGCTGCAAGCAAATGTAATTGACTGTAACGTGAATATGAGGGACTGTAAAAGTGTTGGGAATGAAAGGGAAGGCTGACTTTACTAACTGAGAAAAAGAGGCTAAAATTGCAGTTACATACACCAAATACTGAAAAGGGCTTTATCCATGCAAGTAAATCCTGTTCAAATTAAACTGATTTATACCGAAGACAAACAACACCTGAAAAACAGTCTTTTAGAAAACACCATACAGATTTTAGAGCTCTGAATGTTATCAATAACAATATGAGGAAGCTGCACAGGACTTAGTGATGGGCCATACCCACAGAGACAGTCCCTCAGGCTGCAAGTGAAATATTTCTCTTTTGTGCCCCAGAAGCCTCAGGCACAGAGCCTGATTGCTAGCGGTCCAAAAGATCTGCCAGCCGCCTCGACTGGTCAATAAGTTAATGCAGAATTCTGTCCAGACCTGAGGCAACCAGGAGAAATGACCCAAACACCTGACCTCCTGCATATCCATCCTCAGAGTCAGAGGTCCCTGCACATTGTCCCAATGTCCAACATTGTGTAAATACCTTCAGTAGGTCAACCATGATGCTTCCAAATTTTATTCACCACTTCTTCGGGACGTTTCATAAAGCATAATGTCACTACAAATGTGCACACCAAACTTACAGTATTTCCTAAAATAAATATGTTGATATACTGCTCATTTCCTGCAAAATTCATTTGTCAGGAAATGTTATTGCTGCCTGGATTTTGTTCATGAGCAATGCTTTTTTTTTTTCTTCCAGTCCAGTAGGTGTGACATCCACAGAAGGCATAGATGGGAGGTCAGGAGGGGATGCTCAAGACTCTTACACCAGAGACAGGTTTGCATGCCGAGTCCCATCTGTTGTATCTGCAGGTTTAGGCCACTAAAACACCTGCTGAAAGTTAAGGAAAGATTGTGGTTTTGGCGAATATATTGATATTTATGTTTACTAACGCTTACCAGGCCGCAATCTTTTCCAAACCTTGAACGAAGGGTCAGGATGCAGGCGACGCTTCACATTGTTTAACAGACAGATTTTTGGTCGATGTTTGTAACATATAAAAAAAAATCAAGACACAGTTTCAGTGACATCATATAAATATTGTGATTTATTTTGTATAAAAAAGACGAGGAGCCAGCATCTTGTGAACAGTGTGAGGCACAGTAAAACTGTGCCAGAGGTTTCATTTATTGAAGCAGCTCTAATTACTGACAATGAATGCTGTGCAGATACTGACGCTAATAAAACCGGAATTATGGTTAGACATTAAATTAACAACAGGACACTTAAAGAGAGAAGGTGAACAGCTACAGCTGAACAATGGCTGCTGGTCTGATTTTCTAAGAACATTTTGATGTTGATTTCTCTGTATTATAAGAATATTCTTCTCAAATATGTCTTGCGTCCAAAAATGCAACTACACAAGAAAGATTTCAAAAACTGTATAAAACTCTCAAATGATTTATTGTCTGAAGCAATATATCTATGTGCTAGTTCAGAATTAATATTGGGAGTCCAGCAACTGGTATGAGAAAGGTAGCAGCTTAGGGTGAAGTGATTAGTTTAAAGATGGGTAAATGCACAGTTAGGTTGGAGAGGAAATCTGAAGAGCTCTATCTCTAAAAAGATGAACACAGAAGCTTTGTCTTATGGAAAATGGCAAAGCATACTGGCTTCCAACATGGTTATCAGAAGAGAACTGATTAGAAGAATTCAGAGCCAGTTTATATAGTCACAGATCAAACAAGGAGGCAGAAAAAAGGAGCCAATGATGTTGCACGTGGACAAGGTCTGGCCGTAAACCTGATCAAGGGGTTATCTGCTGGTGCCACAAAAGGCAGGGCGATATTTCTGTCTGTGTGGGCTGCGGGATCAATCAGTGGGACGGTGGCCTCTCAAACCAAAAAAACATCTCATTTTTTAGAAGCTGGACCTGCGGCACTTAAAAGAAATAATAATAATTATCCCCTTTCATTTGCCATAATGTTGAAATCTGAACCCCAAGCTTAGAAATGTTTTGAGTTTAGCTCAGACGGTCAGCTCTAACAGCAAACTGTATACAGTAACTTTAAGAGCTGTGTCGACAGAGGATTATGCCAGTTTTAAGTTGCTTCTATCCACTCAATTGTTTTGAATTTAGAAATGACAGATCCAATACATGTTCATTTACGGAGTCTCTTTATACCACAAAGAGAGCCATGTCCTCGATGCGGTGGGTGATGGTGTTCCGGGACAAGCTGAGTTGGGAAAAAGCCCACGCCTGATTAGCGCACACAGTCTCCGCAGCCACAGTCAGACACTGTATCACAAAGTCTCCTCATAAAAAAGCTCAGCCACTCTTGGCAATCAGCGTGGATATCTGATAACGTGCGCGGGTTGCATTCTTTGATGGCGGCTGCAACAAAGCACGTTGCGGAGAGTTAAGTTTAGCCAGCAGGTCAGACGGATATTATATTCTTTCAAAACTGTGACTCTCTGTCTGCAAATGGGACAAATTTATCTCAAATGTTGTGCATTTATTGTAAATTATTGCTTTACACTAATGAAAACATGCAGATTTTCAACAATAATCTGTTCAGTTTTAAGCTGAACAGAAAAATTGAATAACGAGAACAATTCTGTAACCATTTCTGTGTCAACTGTATCAACCCCCTCGTGGTTTTGTAGCAGAAATCTTTACTCCATGCAAAATAACCTCTTGCTTTGATTGACTGCATCCTCGCTTTCATTTATTTTTTGCTCACAAACATGCACATACGCTCCCTTTTTTCACCCAATTGAATGCTAAAAAGAGGAGCAGACTTGGTGGCTGGTCAGTGCTCACTGTCTCAAAAAAAAATTCCCATTATAAATCCTCTCCCAAATAATGTTCAGCAGCAATCTGGACTGTGACGGATAAACAGGAGAAGAACCGAGAACTGCACCAAGTCCTCTCGAGCAGCACGGAAATGCTGTGAAGTTTGTTTACTTGCACTCTGATGATCCCCTTAATGTTAATTTAACTGTGGAATCAAAGGGAGAAATGGAATACTTTGAAGGCTCAAAGCAGAACACAGTCATCTGAACTATGTTCCTATGAATAAGTAATCACGGAAGAAGGTTAAGACCACTTATTAATAAAGTCAAAAAAATTGTATTCTACTTACGTTATTGTGCCACAGAGGGTCCATTTGTGCAAATCAAACACATTGTTGTTAGAAATATGTACATGTAGCTTTCGAAAAAATGTTCTCATTGAAACCTCATATCTATTTGTGAAAATATATAGAGAGTCTGGGGTGTGTTGTTTAAGACTTCTGAGAGTGAAACTGCCCGCAGATCCATTATGCCGACTTTGGCGGTGTTTTCACTGAAGTATCTACAGAGAATAATAAGCTTTAAACTTGAAAAAAATACACAATTAAATTCTGTAATTAGTTTCACAGAAACTGCACATGCAATAATAATTTAACGTGATCTCTTTCTGTTCCAGTTCCTGACGTTTACACCCAATTAATGTCCCAACTCCAACTCCAGCTGCAGGATGTGAACGCTCAATATGTAGGCATGAGTTTGTCTTACAACATCTTGGGCCTTTCATCATCTCTAATACCTTGTTATCGGCAGTAAGCCAAGAGCCAGCTGAAATTGTCATCATAAAATGACCATAGGCTGAGTCACTAGCTGCCTTTCATTTGTAGTCGTAGTTAGTTGTAGTTGCAGGTCAGCACATGTTTACGGGTCAATACATTATATGTAGAAACTGCACATTGTTATTATTACATGCTTCATCAAGGAGTTCATTGTTTTATGATGGGTCTTTTTCTGTCTTGAATTTAGAGAGATCAGTGATTTAACATTTTTCTCCCACTAACTGATATACAGTAGTCCCTAATGATGGTGATGCCGGCTGATTGGCCTCTCAGTCCTTCCGAAACTGTCCTGATTGGCCCTAACTGAACCGTAATTGTTGTGCTGACACTTCAGCCTTTTCTCTTCAAGCCACCCTCAAGTCAAAAATGTCACCGGTCTTCTCCCTTGAGATTCAGGAAACTAGTACACAAGGTGCTATTTTCTATTTCTGTTGGTCCTGGCAAATAAGGGAGGAAGGCTGATGATCCGGGTATTTCTTATCACAGAAGAAAACTGGTAATATAGAACTTCCCTGTTTTCTTTCCATTCTGCATACCTATAAACAGCCTGTTGGAACTAGTCCAGATGGATGATGGTTTCATCACTATACACTTAAAAGACATGTGCTTTTATGTATCAGTTACACCCAGGCACAAGAAATCATTGCTGGTCCGAAAACACCACCAGTAACCACATCCCTACCAGTCACATACACCTAACTTACTGGGGCAGCACCCCCAAGAGACTACTTCACACTCTAGGGACTCTCTGAACATACTGGTGCTCGCAGATGCTGTGCACAGCAGATAGGATAGGAGCTTCAGAGGAGAATCAGGACCTACTGAAACTGACAGCAGCGGTCTTGCAACATGAGGAAATTATGCAGACAGAGGTGGCCAACAGATTGTTTTTTGGGTTTTTTTTGTGCAGCCTGCACTACTGAAGTTGAAAGCCACAGGTGCACATCGGATGCAGTGTTCTCCACTCCCTCTGGGCCTGCAAAAATGCCAGGGCTGACACAATAGCCTGAAATGTGTTTATAAAAATAAGATGTCAGAAAACACTGCTTACTTTCTGTCCTCCATATGAACCACAGGCTGTTGGAGAGGAAAGAAAGACACTGGCTGCCCTCAAAATTACCCCAGTTTGGGTCAATATACAAACATCAACACAATATTACCTTTTCTCAGTACCCATTGGTGAAAACCCCATCAGGGGTAGACCCAGTGTTTTACTCTTACTAAAACATGGTATGGTAGCAACATTTTCTAATCTGCTCTTACTCTATTTCAACTTACACGTCACTACTTGTTACTGATTGTTAATAATATGTCTGTCCTTTGCATCATTTATACAACTAACATTTGAGCTTTTTTTACGTCTAACACTGGGTCAAAATAACCATATTTTAGTTTAAATAAATGATCCAACAGGTAATATAAAATAAACAAACACTAACACTGGGTCAATATATTCATGGAGCTATTTTCACAATGCATAGCCGTGATTATTATTGTTCCTCAAATTCAGGGCTTTGGGAATGACACACAGTATGACTGAATCTTGCACAACTTAATAGGCCCTTCTTCTGTTTTGACAGATCAAGGACTGAAGATTAATGGTTCACTATGACCTATTAGTTGTGGGGCACCTCATGTTGATGATGTGCTAGCATTATTTCTGCTTTATATCACTGATATAAGAACTGTCCACGTAAGCTGCTTTTATAAGCTTGTTCAGCCATTGTTGTTGCGCAGAGGGACCTGAAATGACAAAACTCTGTACCCCTGGATAGTTGCGTAATCAAATCAAATCAAACTTTATTTGTATAGCGCCTTTCTAACAGGTAAGTGCAGTTCAAAGTGCCTCACAGATGATAAGATAATGAGACACAACATGCGTAGACCATAAAAACAACAGAAACACACAAAGCAAAACACAAACTAAAAAAATCTTTAAGAATATGAAACCAATGCACGCAAGAAAATGAGATGAAAGTGTAACAACATAGATTTTAAGCTAGACTAAAAACTAGATAAAATAGATGAAAAGGACAAAAATTTAATAAAAATCAATAATAATAAAATATAAATCAATTAATAAATTAATCATAATAAAATAACAAATAAAAAGGATTAAGATTTTACCACATAAATGCATAAAAGTAGTTGAAAAAATAAAGTGGGTAATGTCTATAAAGCTGAAGAGGCAGCCTGGCTTTTATGTTTTATGGTTTTATGTTTACACTTCCAGCTGCACTGAGATCCTCCGGCAGACTGTTCCAGAGGCTCGGAGCATGAAAGCTAAAAACTGCCTCACCAAAGGGTTCAGTCCTGCACTTTGGAACAACTAGCAAAGGACCTGAGGGGCCGTACTGGTTCATACACCGCAAGCATGTGAAACATATATGCCAGTGCAAGACCATGACGTGCTTTAAAAACAATTAAAATAATTTTGAAGTCAATACGGAAACTAACAGATTATTAGCATCTTGCTTGGTTTTATTTCACTGTGATGTTAGTTTTTTGATCATGTGAAGGCGTATCTGTGATGCTGACAATAATGTCTCTCTTTCAGAGCACAACAATGTGATGGGTTTGCTTTTTTCTTTTTTTGATATGCTTTTAAATGCACAGTATTTCTGACGTACAAGAACAATCGACAAATACACCCACAGAAATGTACAGCACTGACATGAAAACAAGAAGCATCCACACAGAAAGAAATGGAGAGGCAAAGAGAGCGAGATTGGTTCCAACCTTGGCAAACTTTCAAGTCTTAAAATGCCTTCCAGTAGCAACTAATGTTAACACAACCTTTGCTCACCATGCTGCATGTGCTGCATATTCTAAATGGCGGGGCCCATAATCGTTTTTCTGACACGTTTTAGTTGAACACATCGGTGTCTTGTAAGGTCTATGATACTTTAGGTCAGTGTTTGGTCTCTTACACTGCGACTACAATAAGATGCCAAAAGCTGAAACCTGAACAAAGCATGGCCTGAGCACAGCTGAGAAGATTTTAAATGTGTTTCCATTGTTACTGACTGTTGTTTTTTCATTATTACACCCATTCTCACTCTGTCAGGGGACTGATGGAATTGATGGCCTTTCGATACGCCCTTGCACGCTCTGTGGCTGTATCAAACTGCTCACAGGACGCTGTGGTCTGATAGCTGGTTGAGCAACCAAAAAGCTTCTTTTCATGGTTCTCTCAATCCTTCTAATTGTGCTCCTAGCAAAGCCTCTATGGTCTAAATTTCTCTGCATGATAAGAAGCACTTTGGTGTAGATAGCCATAAATCAAACTACCAAGGGTTTTAAAGCACAGCTACTTAAAACTCAGTTTAGTAATAGTTACTTAAAAATTGAATGTTTTTTTTTAATGCAACATATTACTGAATTGAAACTATACTCACTGAAACTGTATTTAGAAAACAAATCATTTGAGATAAGAGTTTGTGCATATCTTCAATGCGAGAATTCCTCATGTTTTTAACGTCCTTGTCCATTAAGCGGTTGAGGTTTTAATTTAGCCTTAAAATACATTGAAAGGCACAAAAGTGGAAAGTAGTTGTTGTAGTTGTGAGGCTGCAAAATCCTTTGTCTATTGAAAGGCATTGTCCCAATGACTGCCCTCCTTTGACTAGCTCATGCCTGGCTCTATTAGTTTCAGGTTTCATTTATTAAATGAAAATCTGGGAATTAATAATGTGTGTTCTGTTCTTTGCCTATTAATGTAAAATTAATAATGCAAAAATCCAAAAGTGAAAATCACATTTAAAAATAACATTTGCAACACAACCAGTCTTGAACTATTTCTTGTATTTTTCTTGTACTAATTAATGACCAGAGTCTGGTGCACAATCAGCAGCTCATCTGTGCTTTCTCCGAATGATTCTCTTCACATTCATACATTTTCTGAGCTGTGCCAACTTGTTTACTGAAAACTATAATGGTCAATATCCTCTTTCAGCAGGAAACAGAACATTGTTTGGGAGCACAAAGACATGAATCCTGGGTAAAATTGTTAAAAACCTGCTGTTTTTTATTTTAACGAAAATATGTTACAACCGTTTTGGACTACTGTACATAATTCTATTTTTCTTTTTGTGTGTAACTAGATGTGTATAGTCCATTTTCATGTTGTTGTTGTTTTTTTCTTTCTCTTTGATTTGCTTTTTTATTGCCTTGGTGGGCAGAGGCAGCGATCCTTATTCAAAGGTTACTTAGTGTGATAACAAATGCAGATTCCCAGCCTGGCAGGATCTGTGAGATGGAAAGCGGAATGAATAGGAAAAAGGAGGACAGCGCAAATGACTAGAACATTGCTTCCATGATACATTACTTGGCTGCATCCCCTATGGTGCAGCTCTTTATTATCTGTCAGGGTCACAGCACCACTGAACTGCGGGAGAGCAAGCGATACTAACTAGCCTTCCTGTGCATGTGAAGGACGGCATATTAACATTGGAGGAATGAAGCCAAGTAGCCCACGCTTTCTGTATGGGCAGAGAGGAAAGCAAAGCTAAGCTAACGCATAAGCTACAGGTAAACCAGTACAGAGTAGCTCTTCTTTTACAGTTGAACTTACAAATCAGTCAAAATAAATACTAAACAAAATATTCACCTGCAGACTTGTTGTTATCATACGGAGTGTGTTGCCATTGTGTGCACCTAGAAGGACATTTAGGCTGAGAAGAAAAAGATTACCTCTGGGCATGTGTGGATGAGCCCCAGGTACAGTTTCAGAAAACCACTTCAAATCTAGGACACATCTCTCACAGAGCCTCTGGGCAGGAGGAACCATGGGGATTGCTTCCCAGTCTGATTAACATGGACGGAAGAAATGTGCATATCTATTGCATGCACAACCTCTTGACCTCTCTCATTTCACTATCCAATAACTGCCGGCTTTTTTTTTTCTTCTTACACTTGAGGGAACAAAGGAGACGTCAATGCTGAACCTCGGACATTCATCTTTTTTTTTCAGCGGTGATGTTGCTAGTCTGCATGTAGCCCTCTTTCAGCCGGGATATCAGATCTCATTACGGTGTGCTGCAGCCAGGCTGTTACAGATTTAATCAAGAGTCTAATCATACCATTGCCACTAATCACAAATACATCTTGAATGTTGAATCAATATGCATTTCACACAAGCAGATCCTCTCATCAGCAAACACTGAGCAGAATGCGTTGCATCTTGTATGAAATCAAGCAGTATGAAAGATCCATGAATTAAACATGACTATCATAGTGGTACAATTGAAACCTCCTCTGTTCTTTTACCTGTAATTAATAATCCATTATAACACTATAAATCCACTGTTTTGTAGAGCTGCCGCATGATTTTAGGTCCCTCGTAAATCTATCACATCACATTTGGATACAAGGTAGAGATGTTACAGGGTTGGGCACGGACGGACACACAGCAATGTCTGGCGTATGATTGATGAGTTTAGCTTTAAATGAAAACGTGGGAAGGAGGTGGGGTTGATGGAGCAATTGACATTGGTGTTAATGTCCACAAGTTTCACCACATAGGATTTGGATCTAAAATAGACAGAAGTGAGGAATTCAATATATAGCAAGACAAAAAGATTTTTAAATGGAGGGTTTTATGGTAATACCCTGCATATTGAAGTGGCATCTATCTCTGCTTCTTCCCTCTGTTGTTCTTTGCATTGAAGCGCTCATTTGTTTATGCCATCGGTTTTATGTCTTGTCTGTCTTTTAATGTCTGAATAAAGCAGTTTTTATGAATGCTGAGAACAAGAGTTATATAACAGGTTTTGAGCACATCTTGGGGTGGTTTCGTCCCTTTATTCCCTGTCTGTTTCCTGTTTTATTTTGAAATCCATACATTTCTTTTCTCTTTAGTTCCTGCCGCCGTGTCGCTCATTTGATTAGCCACACCTGTTCCCCATTACTCAGCTGCCCCTGATTACCTCATCATCAGTAGTCACTTCCCTGTATACACACTGCTCAAAAAAATTAAAGGAACACTTTTTAAGCACATTACTCAGTCCATACCAGTATAGATATCCAGCATGATTTTTTTTCCCATTGAGATCTGATGTGTTTTCAATGTGTTCCTTAATTTGTTTGAGCAGTATTGCTATATATATATATATATATATTGGTTCATACTGTTTGCTGTGTGCGTTGTCTATGTGTTCCTGTCTTGCCCTTTGTAGGTTCCCTGTGCTTCTGTCTGTGATCCTGCCAGTTCCCTGTTGCCTGTCTTCATGCCTACCAGCATCTCACATAATCTAAGGCTCAGCTTTAGTTCCCCTGCACTGTCTGTGTAACGTTACTGTGTTTACAACAGTCTCTAGCTGGTTGAGTCAGAATAGGCTATAACAGGAGAGACATGTAGGTAAGTGACCTTCAAATAACCTTGGAGGAAAGAAGAGTTACTGCATGTGGTAAATATTTGAAGTGTCACAGAAAGGAAAATTAAGTAGCAACAGGTCAAAACTGTGAGTACAGTACTTGGATGCTTTACACTGCTGACATACAAAAGCATGAAAAACCCTCGTGGAACCTGTAGGGAGTGGAAGTAAACTATTAAATCCTCAAACAGTGACTGCATTGACTTACAACCTAAATTAAAGACAACATGCAGGAGAAAGATGACATAAATCCAAACTCCATCTTAACACACGGTCAGCCATTATTTGGCCATGCATTTGAGCTTTGCATGGCTGTCTTTTCACGGTGGCAGCAATGTTAAAATGTACTTGACAACACGTCAAACACAACAGCGGTGTCTGTATGTCTATCAGCATGCATGGTAACTGCTTCCTACATACCAATGGTGGAGAACTGCAAGAGTGTCCCACTGGTTGCCTATTTATACCCTCAGCCTTTTAAAAGGTTTGCCTTCTGCAGCTGCAGGTGTAACTGTAGTGATGTGCACGTGAGCAAGGATACGCGTGATGTCACTGGAAGTGCAGTGCTACGATCACTGCCCTCTGGGTGGCAAACACACAACAGTGAGCGTGTGCCATCACGTATTCACATGCAGGAAAAAAACAAGGCAAAATGGTAAATGGTTGATTCAGAAATAATTCAAACAAGTTTTTACAGACCGCTGGAGACTAAAGAGAAGAGACACCATGCTTACAAAGGTGCTGTGAGGTTAATTAACCACTGGTTTCTGGATGAAACGTAATAAAATCAAAATTGTTTTACAAAATCTTTCACGGAGAACCAAAAGAACTGAAAACCCACTGCTTGCATGTTCACCAGCAATGTGTGAGCGCTGCAGGAGGAAAAAGAGCTCAAAATGGAACAAACAAGCAAAAAAAAAACCTCCAGCACTTTACATTTCCTTGCAAACTGAAGCCAATATTTCATTTTACAAAAGTGTATGTAGCTGAGAATTACAATGGGGACCAAAAGTGGGGGACTGATCGACTGATCAATTGCCATCCCTGGAGCCATGCTGCTAGTATGGTGAAAAATGTTATCACATCCTGTAGGACAGACAAAGTGCCGGCAGATGACCTACAGTATGTTTACAGACATCTTCTTGCCAGCTGTCTGTTCATGTTTGTTTTTGGGCACTTCTGGGTTTCTTCTGCCGTCGCCATTTTTAAAAGACACAATCATATGAATTATGGATTATGTCCTCGAGGTAACTCTACTCTCAGAAAGTGTACATAAAGGCCTGAACATGTCTGCAGGAAAAAGCTCCCGTGCGCATCCACTGCAGATTTTATGCTGGGGCAGCCCCCGAGCAGCCGCGAACTTACTAGAACTGTACATCTGTGACAAGAACTGGGTGGAAGAGACTTTGAGAGGAAGGAGAAAGATGGAAGGGAATGCAGTGGAGGCAGTGGCACATGCTCATACATGTGTAAGATCGATTCATTACAACTGATCCATTATCACCATTGGTTTTACTGTCCAGAGTCATATTGGCACGTCCTTCCAAACTAAATAAATGTTATTGGAAACAATATTTACAGTAAAGGTCATGCACACATTCACACACTACATTCAGTCAGTGTGTCAGAAAAAGGACAGGAACATTCACTTGTTGCTGCTACACCAGACTAGACATGAGTAGAGCAGCAGGTCCTGGTCAGAAAGGGAAAGATATGTGACAAAGGGACCGTGTTTAGCTGAATTTAAGATTCCAGTAAATCAGAACTGGCATTGGCTCAGGTACTTTTTACACCTCCCCTTTCCAAAAACATCACTGTGGATTTTTATCTGTTTTTGCAAAATGGAGAGCATATGGAAGGGAATGTAGACAGATGCCGATTTTGAAAGCACTCTGCCAACTAATCTGATTGGTCAAACATGACTTCCAACATAATTAGGTAGATTATAGTTATGTAGCGAGACACCATGCCGTGTTTATTCATACTTATAAAATTATAGCATAACTTATAGCAAAATTGGTTTTCCATCCTGTACGTTTGTCCTTGCATAGATGGTTAAGTAACGGTTGTACAAAGGCGATGAGACCCTAGAGAGTCTCTTCTGTATGACTGTAGATGATGGAAATATCTGTTGATTGTTGTATTTTTCCACATTAATCTTGCAGCCATTATCAAAGTGCAGAGCACATACAATAAGGAGCTTAATCTATGTGCCTACCTTTACTATGACAAGGTGTTCAGTGATCCCTAGTCAGATGCTGAATTCATGTTCCACAGGTGTTTTAGTTTCTTCACCATTCAGTATAAACACAGAGTAATAAAAAAGCAAAGAGTTTTAGATTTGATTAATATTGCATTGACATACGCAGCAGCCCGCTAAGCCACACAAACACATTCACGTCACACCTCATTGATAATACATGGCATTATGCAACGGCCAAGCCAGATATTTCACAATATTCAGCTATCGTTTGAGTGTTAACCTCACCAGTGCAAGCGGTCTGCAGCCAACTTGACACAAAATGTTACAGCAAACATTAAAATGAATGTGCTGCAACAGCAGCCAGCAAACTCAATTCAGTCCACGTCCGCACCGGCCAATGGGTTTTCGAATAATTATACAATCTGACCAAACAAAATGAGCTAAATCTCTGTGGGAAATAGTCTGAAGATGGCAAAACACTTCAGGTAAAATGTGCACAGCAGAGTGAGATGAGCCAATGGATGTTTTAACCTTCTGTTAATATGAAACTGAATGAGTGGGTCTTCGTTTTGCCAGCAGACATGCTGTGAGACACAATATTCAGATGCTACAATTATCATAATGTTGTGGATGTATGACAAGTCTGACTGGAACTGGAAGCAGTAAAGTACCTTCAGCTCTAAGACGGCAGAACTTAATGCTGCTGAGCAAAGAAAAGAAAAAACACACTGTCCTTGTCTTTCTCCCCTGGACCAGTGATGAACTGCTGTAATGGATCCGAGCAGGAAACGGAAATTTGTGTATTTGTGCATGTGTGTACATTCTTACCAAGAATGAAGGCATGATGAATTCAAAACAAGCAACTGTCATTCAGTTCATATATGTACTCCAATTTCTATTTCTATCAAACGATCAGTCAGTCTAATAAATGGTTAAATGCTACAGGGGCATGTAGCTCTTAATGACTGTTAGTCATTACAGTATGTTCCTTCATTACCTGGTGGATTTTAACATTATGCAACACAAAAGAAAGAAATAAGTACATAGTTTTTCCTCAGAAGAAGCAAGCAGTGGGATGATACCACCATGTAGTAATTATCTCTGCAGCTCAGCAAATTGTTTTGTGCTCTCCTCTGATGTTTTCTCAAATATGGTGAAAATAGAAGTGTAATGAGGGGTACAAAATTAAACATCTTTGCATTTCAGAGACATATGCAGTTTCTCTACTTCAGTGACCTAGCTTCTGCTGATACGTATATTCAATTGGGTGTAAGTTAGCTCTTTGGATGCTCACTGTCCACATTTTAATAGAAAGTCTGTATTATTATTGCAGAGTCAGTAGTAATATTTGTTTCTGCTTTCTGAAAAATGTATTTGATTGACATCTTTACATGTCATTGAAAGGGTGCAAAGATGAAAGAGGATGGGCACATACTGAAATACTGATTAACTGAAGTTTGAATGGAAAATAATTGAATGACCTTTTTGTAGTGATCTAGTTTGAGATTTCTCTCTGGTGATGCAAGCGAAAGAGCAACCAAAGACAGTCACCTGACTGCAGGCTGCATTCAGAGATTCAAGACAAAAAAAATAATTTACTGGCTCTTTCTTCATCTCCTTGCCATTGTCTTTTCGCAATCCCTTATAGCCTTCAAAGCCCTGTCTCAGCTTGAACCAGGACAAATATAAACCGTATACGACACTTACTAAAGACTAAATTCCTCACATAAGGAAGATCGTTTTAAAATAAAGAAATAATAATCAAGGACTAATCGTATGCACATTTGTAGCAGGAATGTTCTGCTATATCAAAATAATACCTGTATGCTTGAATATGTCCCTGACTGTGGGCCAGTTAAGGCTCAAATGCAATGACTGCGCTGGGTAATTCAGAATATGAAAAAAACGCTGTGAAAATTAAGAATGCCAACGAGGCAAAGCAGGAAACTATTGCAAGACTCTGGATGCAAAATCCCAGGTTTACTGGGTGCATAGTTAGCGGTAATTTGATCACATTTACATTTGTGATGGCAAAGTCCTTTAACCTGGATCGTACATTCTTACCTAATCTTGAGGCCCCTGTCTTGTAGAAGGGCCCTGTGAGGCTGAACGTAGGTAAGGCAGGTGCTCAGAGCATAATGCTCACACTGACTATGGTAACATGCTGATGTTAAACAGGTAAAATGTTTACCATCTTAGCTCTGTCTGTTAGCATGCTAACAATTAGCACAAAACAGTAACAAAAAGTACAGCTGATGGATAGAGTGTCATTAGTTGTGCAAGTACGTGGTCACAAAGCAAATTACTGAACAAATTGAAATTATGACCTGATGGTGGCGCTGGATGAAAAAGTCAGACGATCACCAAAGTTATTACAGCTCATCCCTGGGGGATGCATGGATGTGTGTACCAGATTTCATGGCTATCCATCCAATAGTAGCAAAGATATTTCAGTGTAGACTGTCAGACCAATGCTGCCATCCCTACAGCAACAACACAAAGTAATACCTTCATTATTAGTATTTTAATCACATGCTGCATATTTCTAATTTAATTTGTTTACTTAAACACCACATAATGCAACTTTGGCCCCTGGGCGCCCAAAGGCTGTAATCTGGCTACATGTAGTTTACTCACAGCTTTTGCCTCAACGAGCCAAAGTTGATGAGTGGAGGTGATGATGATGATGATGATGATGATGATCAGGGTCAGAAACACACAACTAGCCTGCCAGGAGCCCGACCAAGAGTCATGGAAACGCCCCCCGGTTTTAGGAATCGATTCTAAAAGGATTTCTTGTTTGTGTTATGTTGGGAAAAGAATACAAAATACAGTCCAGGACACTGGTTCCAAACTGGATCCACTCTAGGCAACGTCAGACCCACTGAGCACCGACACATGTCTCAGGTACAATGAGCGCAGGGCAGCGCCAACAAATTGTGCTTTATGTATTTGCTCTAAACCCACGAGACTCCCAAATTACGCACGGCGCGCGTCACTTAATTCAGTGGTGTCCGAGTGGGCTAACACTGGCGCTTAGCTGCCCTCCTCGTTTCCTCCCCTCCTCCGCCCTTTTCCCCGAGTCCTTCGGGCCAAACGCTCGCTCTCCCCCTCGCGCCGTGTGTGTGTGCGTGTGTGTGTCAGCGAGCGGTCTCCTGCCGCTCCGCTCGGGACAAAGGGCGCGCGCAGCTGCTTTCGCTCCCGCGGCGCTCGAGGCTTGCGCGAGGCAGGAGGGGGAAGCTCGCGCCTCTTGCTGCAGGGATGTCGCCTCTGATGGACTCGATATAGGACCAGAGCGGCACACCGTTTCTCTCTCTCTCGCCGTCTGGTTGCGACCGCGCAGGTGACAGTCGCAGGTGCCGCTTCGGGGAAGACAAACTTGCAGACGCGTCCCTTCCGCCGCCGGGTTTATTCGTGTGTTTTATGTGCTTGCGCTCAACAGTGAGGTGGACTTATTCGGGCTGATGTTACAGGAGCGTCGGCGTGTGATTGATCCCGTGGATGCGGCGGTCTGAGCCCCGCAGGATCCGCCTGTCACAGGGCATCATGGTCTCTCTGGTTCTTCACAAGTGCGTGAAGAATATTTCCCCGGAGATGCTGCTGTTGGTGCCGATATTTTGGGCTTTACCTCTCAGCGGAGCGGCTCCTTCTCTGACCACCGAGCAGCTGGACACCGGGGTGGTAAGTTTTCTCCCGCTTCTACATGGTGGGAGGAAGTTTTGCCACTTATTGCCACTTTTGGACGTGGATGGGGGGGTGGAGGGTCAGTTTTCCCACTTGATACCATACACCATTGGGCATGTGGTGGTGCTTTCCTAGCAGCCCCTCTCTTAGAAAGGGCAGTTTAGCCTACTTTTGGATGTCAGAAGCAGATGCTGTCCTACTTGTCCTATTATAACACCTCGCTGCCAGGCTGGATGTGATGGAATATAAAATAGGAGCCTGTTCCCCGAAGCAGGAATCGGGATTCCTGTAATGGCTGGCAATAAATAAATGAATGTAAATGGGTTTTCCTTGGCGAAATATCGAGCCCCTCCACAGCATGCTGACAGAGTATATATCCTGCACTGATGGTTGGCAGACGGGGCTCACGTCCAGCACGGTGACAAATCAAGCCATAAGACGTTATTGGCTATTTCCTTTTCTCAGTCATGCCTCTAAAGCACTGCTCCAACATGTCATCTGGTGCCAAGCTGGAGCAACGTACGGGTTTATAACAGGGTTGTTTAAATGGCAGAAAAGAACAGGCAATGTTTGACCATTTGAAAGACAATATATGAACACACAAAGGGTGTGAGCTGTGCATTTAGTAGTTCTTAGAACTTTAATTTAGTAGCAAATGATAATTGTGAAAATATCTCTTCAGTTGCTTTGTCAGGGGGTGCTTTGATAGTTTTGAACTACTTAGAATCGCCCTTTCTCTTCCAATGAGCTGTGGCTGAGCTATTATCAAGATATTTCAGATTCATATTTGGTGCACCTAATGATAAAACAAGTACCTGCTCATTAGCAACTCTTGAGACAACGTCATAATTAATTGTTTGCTTTAATGGCTCTAATATCAACGTACATCTGCTACCGAGCATCAGTCTCCCAAAAGAAATGCACATCTCCGAGCACTGATGCACTCGTGTTGTGCTGATGCCCATCCACTCTCCTCAGTGTGTCTCTCTCTGTCTGTCTCTCCTCAGCTGCATCGCTTCTCGTGTTGCTGTTCCTTTTTTTCTCAGGTACAGAGGCTCGAGGATGAACCCTGTTATCAAAGGCGTCGCTGAGGTATTTTTATTGCTCGACCACCTCCCTGTGGATGTGTGCTGCCGGGAGACAACCATTCATCTCCTCGGTCTTAGATACTCTCAGCTGCAGACATGAATTGTGTCCTCAACTCCACAAGTTTTGTGGAGGACAGTCGCACGGTTGTTGTGTAGGACTCGAGTGCACAGGGAGAAGCACTGAGGAGCACAGCTGCAGATTTTGTCAGGTGATGGTTAGGTGATGCGAGTGACCTGGTGTTTGGCCAGGAAATGCTTAAAGCCACTTTGATGCTGTATTATCCCTTATCACGCTATGTTTGAGTGTCTGAGCAAACACTTGGCTTCTCACACATCCAGCAGATCCAAAACAACGAGCTGAAAGCGGCTTTAACCTGCACAGTGCTGAATCTGCAGCACAAACAAACCTTTCAGATTATTCGGATTGGTGTTAATATTGCAAATATTGCTTAATGCAGGTCTAAATTTAGAGGATTTCCTTTCTAAGTTTGATATTGAAAAACTGACAGATGCTGTCAGAGTTTATTCTAAATAGCTTTCACTTCCAACCAAATTTAGCGTTGTTTTATCCTCCATGTCTGAATATCTTTGGACCTGAATTTGTTTGAGCTTGATCGCTAGAAGTACAACCGCAGCTAACGATTATTTCCATAAATGATTTATCTGCGGATTCTTTTCATGATTTATCATTAGTTTTGTCTATAAAAACTCAGGAAATAATCACAGCAAAGCAGCGAATCCTCAAACTGCAGGAGCTGGAAAACAGCAAATCTTTGGCGCGTTTGCTTGAAAACTGACTCAAATGATTAATCAATTATTAAAATAGTTTCTGATGAATTTTCCTTCCATTGGCTAATCAATTAATACACCAATGGTTTCAGCTCCAGTTAGAAGTTGCCACCTTAGACTCAGGCAACAGTCGTAGTGTATAACTGAGTTGAGTGTGTTTTGTACGGTGAATTGTTTTCATCCTCGGAGCGACTGGGATGGTACACCTGAGTGTGATAACTGGTCTTGTCAACAAAGGCAGACACGGGCTCCTCTTCAGGTTGTTGGCTTGACGTGAAAGGGGTTCAGGACGGCCGAGGCAGTTGGACAGACAGATGGACAGATGGGCACCCGTCCACAGACACACGCCTCCCCTGTGACCGTCTGATTGACTTTTAAATAAGACTTCTTCTCCTGCATTGATGAGACTGCGCTCAGCTGTTGCGAGCAGGTGGATAATTGCTTGTTAAGGGTATGAGTGTGCTCTCCTTCCTTGTGTGCCCGGTTGTGTTCATAACGGCTATACATTTGGGACTTGGTCCACAAAAACAACCATCTAGCCACAGAAGCGTGTCCTGATCACCAGCTCTGCTGCTCCCCAGTCCCATTACACTTCAGAGCCACTGTGCTGCATCGCTTGGCTTTTTAGCCGAGCTTGAGCACTGAATATGTCCATCTCTCTTTGCAACTGCTGTATACTGTGACCGTAATTAACTGAACTACAAACTTAAATACAGCTCTGAGGCATCCGGTTTCTTGTTTTGCTGTTATCTCGCCCAATGTAACACCGCAGCACATCGGTTTGCCATTTCAGCATTTTAGGGAACTGCTAATAACAGCTATTATGTAACGTGCAGTATGCTTTCCACTCATGATATCATTTACCTGGCTGTTTTCTGCTCTGGTAAGTCTGGAATGACTGAGCTCCTTGGGGGGCTATTCGCCTTTGGAAGCAGTATTGTACTCGCTTTAGCAACTGTCAGAAGATCGTGGTGACCAGATCAGCTGCTGGTATAAGTACTATACTTGCTATTTAATCTGATCTATTTAATTTAGGGTGTCTCGGTCAGTGATGATAACCTGATTGCTGTCCGTTCTTACCTGTTGTATAATTTCTTCAATGAGAATACCATCTGGTCTCTGGTCTGCTCAATAGAAGAGAGAGAGAGAGAGAGAGAGAGAGAAAAAAGAAGTCTGGTAGACGCCACCTACTTTCACCACTCTCTCACCCTTCTAGGCCTCTTGATACTGCGCTCCCATGCAACTAGCCTGCCCGGCACCAGCACCACCACCCCTCATTAGCTCTCTCTCTTTGCCTCTCATGACTGCACATTTCACCAGTATCATATTCTGTCCCCTCAGTCTCTCTGTCTCCTTCCTTCAATTTTCTTCTTCCAATCCAGATAGGAGGCTTTCTTTCTACAGCGCATCATGGTTCTTCTGATTACATCCAGAGGCCCTGGGGTAGAGGGTGCTCAAAGAGAGATCCGCATGCAGTGACAGTCCAGGGAAGGTACCATGGAGGAAATAGCTGCGCGGTAATAAGTAATCAAGCAGACAGGGTCAAGAAATGGAAACACGTGTGAAAGGAAAAGGAAAGAGATGGTGTAATCTAAAGAGTGGCAGACATGAAGTTGGGGCTATTCTTTTCTTGACTGTATCGGCATAATGATTTAGGGAGTGATTTAACTTTTGTATGTTGTAAGATATTTTCGAGTCGTTGTCTTAAACAGCTGTGGCATGACTGCACATCAGTAACAGCTCTCAAAATTCCAGTTACCTCATGTTTGTCTTCATTGCAGTGTCGTGCTGGACTATTACGGCTACTTTTAGTACCGCTGCCCCACTTACATCAAGCGGTGTGACCTGTCTGTCTGTAGCACTGTATCACGGGGCTTATATTCAGGGCAAGGACACTTTTGCCAGGGACGTCAAGTGGGAGACGACTACACAGTAGGATAGGATATTTATCATTGTGCGATGATTGATAGAGAGATTGAAGAGACAGCTTAGCATGTAATTTATAGCACATTCTCAGCATCTCAGGAAGCGGGAGATACCGTGGAAACCAACCAGCCTTTCAATCCACTCCTATCCAAGCTGTCATCGCAGCTTTGCTAAATGTAAAAGTTCTCCAGGGAGTTGCAAGTTTCTGAGGAGATTGTCAGCGTTTATAATATCCTCAGAGGCCATTTCAACAAGGATCTTAAAGGCCCTGACACTTCACTGGCTGCCACTGTGGCATGGCAGCGTGGGCCTGATGTGTGGCAGCTGCAACACTTCTACTTGAGGTTTTTAGTCAATTACAACACCAGGTGGATTTGCGTGAATTCATGACTTAAAGGTAATAATATAGACAGGACAGCCTGCTGGTTAAATAGAATATTTTATAAGTAGCAGATAGACTTGCCTTTGATCAAAATGATTCATTCCAGTCTGTGGCTGAACTGGGGGTTGGTTTCACAAAGATAGACTTTGACTATGGCTTCTATCTAACTCATGGTCAGACTTCAGATGGAGGTCTAAATTCATCCATTGCACAAAGCTGTCTAGTTCTCGACCAACTTAAGCAGGACTACAAAACCGCACAGCTCCATTTACTCCAGCAGAAAATGGGTGAGAACTCAGCAGTTACAAGGGAAACTTCAGTGTGACAATACAATGCAGACCAGTAGCAGGGCCGAGATGCTGGGCCTTCTTAATGTGGTAGGGCTCAGTACTTCAACTCACTTGTCAGTCAAGCTCAGGATAGTTTCCTTGGGCAAATGAAACATGGCATGGAGTTAGCCTGGGGGTCTGGCGACTAACTCTTTACCCTTAAAATACTCTACAGACCAGTGTAAAAAATCTATTTGCTCTGTGGAAATGTGTTCGTGTATCGCGTGTGCACTTCAGAGTAATACACAAAGAAACAAATTAATTTCTCTCAGCTGTTACTTAACATAATAATACAGTGATTGAACAGATTTGCTGCTCAGACTCAAGAACTCTAGGTTGCATCTTATCAGTTTATTTGCATTTCAAAAGAAAAGTGTGGATATCTGAAATGTCCATGTAGTCAAAACACAGTATAGATCTGCCGTAGCTATTTTTTGCTTGATTTTACAGTAGTGATGGGTTTAATATTGTGGGCAAGTGAGTGCTGTTTTCCACAACAGAGTGGCACGCGATAGTCATTTTCCATTGGTTTGAACTGACTTCATTACTTGAGCAGGCCCACTCTAGCTCTAGTAGAGCTTGCCATATAGAAAACCTCAAATCAACTCCATGTGGACATTTCTATTTTAACCCCAGGAGCCCCGCCTCTCCTTCTTGTCTTCGACCAGATCAAGGTTTTGGTTGCCATTGCTATTCAAAGGACCGACCAGATCTTGTAATTACAGTGGTTTCTGGTTTCGTGCTGCCTTGCATGCTGAACCTTAAAATAATCTATAGCCCAACCAACCGAACTGCCAATATACTGCTTTAATAGCCCGATGAAGAAAAGCCGAAAGCAACAACAAAGCTACTCTGAAATTGCTTGCAGAAATTGGCAGAATTATAATAAATGTGGTTTTGTGTGTGTGTGTGTGTGTGTGTGTGTGTGTGCGTTTCAGTTTCTCCCTGCGTGTCGCTATAAAATGTGTGTATGCATGATTGCGGACGTGCGTGTGCGTCATTGTCACGCTGGTGATCTCATAGTTTGTCTCTCATTTAGCATTTGTCATTTCTTAACAAGTACCACAGAGCAGATGGTGGAAATAAAAAAAAAATAATTTAAAAAAGCAAAGGGAGGAATAGATGTGGAATGATTGCTTATCATCTGTGGAGTCAAGAGCCCTACTGTGTGTGCCCATGATCCCATTTCTCTCAAGGTCCAAAAGAAATGAAGAGAATTAGACATGAGGGGGCAGGAAGACCAAGAGAGATTGAGTGGGTGGCAGAGATAAGCTACGTCTCCATCCAACTATCACTGGCAATTAGGCCCACTTTCTTCAGTCCAGTGTTGATACTCAATGTCCCATCAAGTGAATTTAATGTGCCGCTAACAGTCTGCTGAATTTCAAGTGGTACTCGTGATTGTGTGAATTGAATGTTTGTATGATTGTGTGACTTGGACTCTGCACTGGGCTTTTCTCTTGCCGTCGGGTTAATGCTTAGAACAAGGCCGTGCGCTTTTAGGTTATAGTGTTAAAAATAGAGTCAAACACATTTAGAGGTGTGTCTGTGTGTGCCTTTCTACATGTGCACGTACTGTGGACATGCCAGTTGCCAGCATTCCTCAGCTAACGCTAGAGAGACATTGTCTTCTCTGCAAAGATCACTATAGTAACACATGGCAGCTATTTTAATGGCTTTCATACATGCTGATGTGTGTATTCCCATCCTACAGCTTTGTACTTTGAACGGCAGTTACAAAGATGGATACCACTTCGAATAGCTTCACATGACTGTAAAATAAGCTGTACAGTTTCTGAGCAGCAGATTGCTATTATTATTATTCCAGTCAACGTACGTTATTTGTTGAATAATATGCCGTTTTATGATGTATGCTGTCCCTGGTTTCTATAAAGTGGATTTGATTGACATTTTTTTTTCCATGACCTTGAAGGTCACGGAGATTAAAATTTATCTACGTGTGCTATTGATTGAGGGGAAACCACTGATGAACAAATGTCATTCGTTCACATAAAAATGGCTTCAAATTTTGGAGCTTTGTGCTTGGATCCCGCGGAACGTTAATACTGAAATACTTGCAAGAGCATGACATTTGCAGCCGCACACAAACATTTGCGCATTATGAAAATTGCCCAAATGGTTGGCCTGACATGCACACGTGCAGTTAAACACGCACTGTGGAACTGTAAGCCAACAAACTGACTCTGTAATAGTTAAAATCTTAGGCGTGTGGGTGTGTTTGCGGATGAATGTCCACAGCCTTTTCCCGTATCCTCACTATCAGGAGACACTGGGCAAGCTTTATTCAATCCTAGTGTCTGTGGGCTTTTGGCTGGGTGCCATGCCACATTACCACCCATAGAAAGAAGAACTTCAAAGAAAGTTCCGGGGCTTTTTCTCCTCAGTGGAGCCACTGAAACCTATGCCTGTATAATTAAGCTCCAGTTACAGGGGGATGTTCTAATTGGTTCCATCAGTTTGTGTATCTTTAATCTCTGGCTAACAATCTTCTTCCCTTCCCTCTCTGTCCTTATATCATCCCTCACTCCAGCATTCACTTACAAAAATATCCATCCATCCGCTATTTGGAGATGATTTATGACCTGCCATATGAAAGGTTGTATAACTGATTAGGATTTGTCTGTAGCCGATGAATCTTCAGTGAATGCTTGTGCACATACAGTATTTACAGGTGTTGTGTGTGTGTGTGTGTGTGTGTGTCAGCCTTTCGTACACTCTTAAGGCTTTGCCAAAGTCAGCAAAGAGGTTCCTGCGGTCCCTGACAAAAACATTTTTCAAATCTTTATCAAATGTTTCAATATGCGTTGCTTTGAAACACACGCACTTGTCCAACACATGAGAAGAAATGGATGAGAATGTGAGAATGCACAGTGTACTCATAAAACTGTGCTTACCCGAGCTTGATGAATGAGGCCCTGCCTTATTCCAGTGCATGGAAACGGGTTCTACAATGTCCTGCTTCAACCTAATTCCTCCCAATAACCTGGTTTCTTTTCTGCATGGAGCCACAGTGTCTCCTTTTCTCTCTTCTCCTTGACTTCCATCTCTCACACTCTCTTTCTCCTTGTCACATGCACTTTCTGCATTACTTTTTTCCCTGAGCAATAGCAGTGAATTCTTTCGCCTCTCTATGTTTCTATGTTGTGCATATTCTTTGTATTCTAGTCTCTTTTCTGTCTCTCTACGTCTTTTTCGTAACGTCTCTGTCTCTCCACCTTCCTCCTCGCTGCCTCCAGGAACAGACGAGTGTTGAGCCTCAGCTTTCTGTACAACCAGCTGTTCCTAAACCGGGGATTAGATGATTCACTTACAGCCGCATCTTAATCCCCGTTGTCACGCTCTCGCGCACACAAACATGCAATTTAGGACAGATCTTCCTCCCTGGTGTCTCGGAAATGACATTCACACCTCACACTGAATGGAAGCTGGGTGTCAGAATAAGCACCTTCATCAGAATGCAATTTATCCTTTCAACAAGTCAGACTTGTGTCTCATTACATGCACATTGTATCAGCAGAAGTGCAAAATGCTTCCTGAGGAAAAGTGATTGAGTGTTTCAGCAGGGTGGCGCATGTGCCACCTGTTTGCGACATGGCAGGCTGGAGTGTAACTGATGACATTTATTGTATGCCATCCCTTTTTCTCTGTTGTCTGTCTTTCCTGTTCACTGCATACAATCTAAGGAAAATAGTTAAATTATAACACATTCTAATTGAAGGTAGCGACTCCTAAGGTAGAACGAAACCAAACTCAAACAACAGATTTTCACGAATTCTTGTGTCTTGTGTGACTGTAAAAGCTAAAGATGTATCAGCATCCATTTGAGACTCCCTGCTAAAAGCTCTGACTGATGCCAGATCTCCTATAACCTCACTGAAACTTACTGCTCACTAAAGAACATAAACAGTGTTCATTCCTTCCACTGTGTTGGTGATTACCGTATTTGTTCTTTTGGTGTCCACCCATAAAGGGACATAAGAGCTTGTATTTATTCTATTCTTTCTGATGCCTACCTGTTATGGAGTCTTTGTTAAGCAGAGGCAGTGCCATGCGCCAAGTCCATTGTGGATCCACTGGAAGTATTATATAATATACGCACAAATAGTGCTAAATATATCAACTGGGCCGGATGATTTGAGGCATAAAAAGAAAGTGGTGGTGGTGTGGATGTGAGTCCATTCAGTAACCGAAGGCTCATTGTTCTTGGTTTTTCTGATTTTCACCAAATAATACCCAGATTTGTAAGCAGAAATCAGCCACATTCGACGCTCCCACGCATCCAAAGGTTGTATATATCTTGCTGCGACAAGAAATTGATCACTGGTGATATTTTCATTGCCCATTACAGTTAGAGAGGTCCTCCAACTGTTGCTATGGAAATCAAAGATCTCAGAGAACTGTGGGAGTTCAGGACATTTCTCAGTGAGTGTAATTTATTTTGAGTTGGCTCCAAATTATTTTTTTTACAGTTGCACAAGCTTGTTTGCCCTTTTTTTAAGGTGAGGTGTTTTGTCATGGTCACCAAATCAACACTCACAAAAGATATCAATGATCTACTCACGACTGACTCATTGAATTTCAGTGGTCTTGTCTGCTGACCTATGATAAAACCATATATACTGCTTTTCTACTGTGTGATAGATGTTCTGCCCAGGACAATACTTTAGCTATATTCTCTCTCTCAATAAAACAATCCACAACTTTTTCATTCATTTTGTTGCACTAATGAAATTCACTTCTTTATGCTGATTAACTTAAGTGACTGATCCAAATTGATAAGCAGCTATCTTAATTTAAAACAACGATTGTCCCGCAGATTAAATTTATTCATATTATTTGGCCAGATATGGCCTTTATTGAAAACATAAATTGTGCAGGAGAGGAAAAAATGAGTTGCCAACGTTGTGATATGGCGGGGTTTTTTTCTGTTTGTTTAAACTGAGCTCCACTTGAAGGATCTTAAACAATTAGAAAACTGAGCCGTAAACCCTGAATACACACACGCATGGAAACGGGAGCGATCATGTTCAGTTTAAAGCACTGCCAGGAAAGGTGAGGGGAAACACATCCGAGTAGACAAATGACTTCGAGGCTTGGATTAATTCTCATTCTTCTGTCGCCTGGCGATCCAGCCTCAATCTACCGTTCGATTAAACGTGTCATTCAGGCTGCGTGTCACCCCCAGTTTCCCTCTCTTTCCATCCTTTTATGCTCTCCCTCCTTGATCTTATCTGTTTGCACAAATGAGACTAAATCCTTCATCTCTTCAGTAAATTGTGTTTACGCTCAGGATATGCCTTTGGAATGGTTTGAGGAGCTTCTCAGTCAAACACACTTAAGGATGCTTTCATTCCTTGGATCCTAGATCATCCCAGTGTAATACTTTAAGTAAACCATCTCGCTCTCTGAATAGGCTGGCGATATGAACTGTGAAGCTGCTACAACTGCTTTGAATAATGATAGTGTCTTTGCACAGGCACCCATGGATGTTCTGATAAGATTCGGTTGAGAGAGAAATCTCCATGGTGGAGAGCAACACAAGAGGCAGAGGATTGCTTGATGTGAGACATTTGTACAATGGTGTGATGTGTTTATTGTCATTGAGTTAAGACTTAGCTCTTTGTGCAGTCAAAGCTGTGTCTTTGTTAGGAAAAATTTTATTTTGGTGGTTTTTTGTTTTTCTCTGAACTTTATCTGCATTCAGAGATCCTACCACTCACATCATGGCGCTATTTACCTTCGCTTGGTCAGTAGTGAAGGTTATGGACAGGATAAGACAGCAAATACAGAGAAAGCAGAAATAAATTACACTGCCAGTCATATACAAAAGCAGAAACCTTCTTTCATAGTGGCTCGAAAATGAGACAAACCGATGACCCCCCCTCTTTCCAACACTTGCTTTTTGGAAAAAGACTTTGTATATTAGAATCATTATCTGTTACGACTGATAATACGACTCTGTTTCTCAGAGGTACTATTAGTCCAAGGAAAAGTCCTTGGATTCTTGAACATTTCCTCTTGTAAAAGTGAAATATGAGATGCTTCCGCTGCAGCATAATGTAAATCCCACATTAGTGTAGCTTGTACAGTTAGGTTGTCAAGCATTCAAACTAATTCTGTCACATACTCACAAATCTTTCTGTGACTGTTAGCATTTTTTTGGATCTCCTCATCATATTTCATGACTACAGTAGTTCTTGGCTGTTTGGTTCGGTTCCCCGTCCAATTTCGGCATATAAGCTTTTGACTCCTTCGAACTCAGGCATGTATTTCCTCTGTGGAAAATGGTCTGAGAGACACACAATAAACAGAATTGAAGCCTAGCAACATTAAGGCTGCAAGCAACCCATAATGCAACACTGTCTTAATGTAATACACTCACACGGCAATGCAGGCCTTATATATAATGCAGCTGTGAACACGAAAATGTCTAGTCCCAGATACAATACAACCTCCACGTATTTTCCAGAAAAGAAATGTCATCTCATATTCAGGCCAGTACGGTAGCCAACTGCTCGATTGTTTCTGTGGCTCTGGTTGTTAGTTTCAGTTCTTCTCAGAGATGTTGTCACACACATCAGGACTCGCTCTTCACTGCCGTCCACAGCAGAATTTGACCAGAACACTCCGTGGTGGAATTCACTGCAGCAGAATTTAGAAACAATTTGATGCCATTCTGTCTATTTTACAGGCAGCGTGTGCACAGTGTCTCAGTAAAAAAAACTTGTATAGGCCTTTTTTAATGAAGACATTGTGACATGTCTCAGTAGGAACAGCTCAGGTGTAAATAATAAAGTTCACGATGTCCTGGTGCTGTGCATGCCGGCTCACTGTCATGATGTCAGGGCATTTTGAGAATTTGTGGTTGCGTCAGTTGTTGTAGTCAAATAGGTTCTTGTCTCTCAAGAGTGAATTCCTCTTCCTGACTTGTTTCCCATCACAATAATGAAAAGAGATAAGCGATGCACACGGGTAAATTCAGGACATGTTGTGTTAAAATGAATTGAACAACAACTGTTTGGCATAAACAGTCTTGGGCTTTTGGCAACGCTTTCAGGCTGTTCGTGTGAAACGCACGTAAAGAAGGTAAAGTCGTCGCATTATAATGTTACAAATCTACATTTTGATGCTGCCTGAGGAAGATTGTAGCTGCAACCAACGCCTTATATCTTTGTGTTCTTTTTGGCTCTTTCTTCCATGAGCAAAATCCAAAAGCCGTCACGCTGTGTTGTCAGCAAAGAGAACCCACGAGGCAATGGAAAGCTTCATCCTTAATTGGCATAAATGAATGGAATCACATGACGGTATCTCCACAGCTCTCACTTTTCAAAACATTCACCCTTTGATGCTTTTTCTTCTATTCTAGTGCGGCTTCGTAACCCTTTTAAAAGTCCGGGAGGTCGCCCACACGACTGGCCTCATCCTTGAGGTAGTAAGGAACAATGTAAACACTATAATGGACTGTGCTACTTCATGACCCTTTTGAGAGTCAGTGAGGTCACAAGGTTAAATGCCTCCCAGTGACTCGTTTCCTCTCAGTGAGGCTGAAGATGAAGGCACTCCGCAGCTGTTCATCATGGCTAAATAGGGAGATATTGTGGGGCAGAGGAGGCCTGTGCTCCCAGGGACAATACGGAATCCGATTTTGAGAGATGTTGCGGTGGTGATACCAGAGTCACTGATCTCATTGTGTGTGTGGGACTTAATGCCTTGAAGGCTGCAGTGATGTAGATATTAAGTCTATTGTCTGTTCCGCTCTCCGGAGCAGAAGGTGACGGTAATGCACCTGGATGCCAACCGCCATAAAAGTAGAAGAATAAGATCGTTGGCCAGCTGACCGACGTACATTAAAGGACCGATAAAGGATGTGATGTCACAGGTCCGACATAGGTCATAATGACTTAATGAGAAGGGTGCGACTGCGTGACGGTGCAGTCAGAATAATGACTCCTCCATTTTCAAACACAAGATGCAGTTGTTTCTATTTGCAGGTCAGAAGTTAAACCAGAGCCCGCCAGCGCTCACACTGAAATTGAAGAATGAGCTTCCTGTTCCAAACAGTTGCATGGGTTTCAAACACACTGAATGAGAGGTGAGCGAATGTTTGCGGAGGCCGGGTGCAAATGCCTCAAGAGGAGTGACAAGAAAGTTTAAGATAATATGGTGCAAACCTTTACCTGTAGTGCAGCACTACGTCTACACACATCAAGCAAATTTTTTAAATGCTGTTTATGTTTTAAAGTGACTCGCGTCCAAAACGAGCTTTTCCAGGTCCTCCATGCACACTGTCAGCTCTCTGACAGGTAGAGATGGAGAGAATAGAATGAGTTTTTATTTAACCAGCTTAATGTGGATAAGTGTTAGTATACAGTACGCTGGCTTTGGTGGGGGATGTAAAACGTTAATACCGGTGGATTTACACTGCCTTTGCATTAACAAAACACTTAGAAGCTAAATGTATTAAATCACATAAACACTGTCCTATTCTTTCTCAAACTCACTCACCCACTCACCGCCTCACGGTCTCAAGCCTCCCGTTTCAAACGCTACACTCATTACTGATGCGCTGGCCATTCAGCAATGCTTCAAATCTGCCCCCACATTAATCAATGTCTCACGCATGAAGCTTGGCTTTCTACCTCAAATCAATTTTTTAACCTTGGCTTGGACAATCAGCTGAGAGCAGTTCTCTCACTCTTTTTGCTTTGTCCACAGCTACACGTCACTAGTGAGAAACCAGTCATTTTAAAAGAGTATTTAATTAGGGAAAGCTTCTCTGTCAGAAAGCACTGCCTCCCAACTCCAACAAGCTCTATACGTAATACTATCAATATACCATACCATAATAAACTATAAATACTATAATCTCTAATGAGGTGAAGAAATATATGAGTCTACTTAATCTCACCACTAAAGGTGACGATTTGTAAGCCATATACTCTCTTTCTGTCTGTCGACTTCTTATGAATTTGTAGCTACTCCAGACCTTACTGTATTAAAGGATTACGGCGGCCAGGGTTCAGGATTA
Source organism: Gadopsis marmoratus (assembly GCA_036023855.1). Lineage (NCBI taxonomy): Eukaryota > Metazoa > Chordata > Actinopteri > Centrarchiformes > Percichthyidae > Gadopsis > Gadopsis marmoratus. The sequence continues at coordinate 113,489 of JAVQJF010089120.1, forward strand.
CAGTGATAAATTATCCTCCACATCCAGATGCTGCAGCACAGACCCTATAATACCGACTCCGCGCCTCAATTACATGTGTATGTGTGAGAAAGTGAAAGGCTGCATGTGTTATGTCCTCTGTGAATTATTGTTTTAACGGGGATATAAATAAAATATTTGAATAAGTGTTTGTGTAATGTGTATGCATGCTTGTGTTAATGAGCTGCATCTTGTAGAAAGAGGTACTGTACCCTAATGTACTGTAGATTAAAAAATATATGATCATCGGTCTCCATGCTTCACACACATATTTGCAATTCTTGTGATGGTAGAGTTGTGTACTGAAGAATAATATAGTACAGAATTTCTCTCCATACATTATTTCAAGATACTTTTGTGACACGAGTGGTTGGGCGAGAGTAGGTGTGCAAATATGAAAATGATCTAATATCGCAGAGCATGTCCATTTTTGTATTGTGATATGAATAAACAGGTCCCGAGGTCTCGTCTGTGAGGATTTCATACCCCCCCACACACGTGTTTAGGATTTGCTGTTATATCCTGCCCGCAAATGTTTTCACATTTTTTTTTTTTTTTTTTTAGTTATTTGTGAATTTTGTAGCGAGCCTGCGAAAACAAAACACAAAAAATGTCTTTATGTATCAAGTTTAACATTTAGCAAGCTGCCTCACAGCAGCAAAACAACTGCCTGCTGTTCACTGGAAGAACCCTCATGTGTTATCTCAAAGACATTGGTTAATTATCATTTATTCATGACAAGGGGCAGCCAGAAAACATGCAATGAATGTGTATATGTGCATATAAATGATATGCATATACTTTAGGCACTGTAGAGCATTCGATTTTTTGTAACCCGAGGAGGGAAAGGGGAGGTATATAGTTGTCTGTGTTCTGTTTGTTGATGTCTCGTGTAGTTCAAGGGTGACAAAGATGACTTGCAAGCATTGATCTCAAATGGTGGCAGCATCACGTTCTACAAATCATTGTTGTTTGCAAGTTGCAGATATTTTTGGCTAGCATGCTCATACATGGGTCATACATTTTGCATGTGGTTTAGTGAAACATTAAAGGTAGAGAAAATTATCTCAAGTTCCACATTTGTTGAAATGGGCCCACTGTTCGCTGATTTCCAACATTAGAATTTTACAATCAGATATGTCAAAGAAGGGAGGCCCCTCGGTATGAACAGTCTCACGGTATATATCATCATATCGCCCAGCCCAAGGGGAATCGAGGTGTCCAGAACATGGGAAAAAGTAAGGAGAGCACACATTGAAGCCAACAGATTCATTAGAAAGGATGCCATGAGACAGAGAGCTGAATGTGCCGAGGTAACACGCTGTGGAAAGTTGACTGCTGCAGTAGTTGGTGCAACAACAGAGTTTGACTTAGGAGGCCTGTCTCCAACAAATGACAAATGGCTTATTGACAGCGATGAAAAGTGTTGTTCAGACTGATTAAATGCTGCACAGCTGCCAGTATTCAAATGATACAACTTAAAGAGGAAAGAAAACACGGCTATGTTGTTCTGCACCACTAATGATGTTTTTCTCCAACATGACTGTAAGAGTTGATGAAGGAGTTATCTTGAGGGGGGGGGGGCACTGATGGGGCTACGCAGGAGACTTAAACATGGTTAGTAAACTTTATCAGCCAAAGGAACCGGATCAGTTGCCTGGGAAACCAGCAGAGACTCCAGGTTTACCGGTGCCGCGCCAGAAAATAGTCTAGCACATGTTTATTTTGTTGTTACACAGTTCTTTGTACGAATTAAATGAAGGAGATACAACGTGTTAAGTAGTTAGCTTTAGGTAGATTTAGTGACATTTGGACAGAACCTGGCTAGCAGTTTCCCCCTGTTTCCAGTCTTTGTGCTAAGCTAAGCCTCATTTACTGTACAGTCATGAGTGGCAATCTTCTCATCTAACTCCTGGCAAGAAAACAAGCAACCACAATTCACAAAATGTCCACTCTTTTTGCTTGCAATTATTGTAGGAAGCACTTTGATTTCACACATAACCACAAATAAGCTGGAACAGCGTGCTACACAAGTTTAGGGGGCAATGGGGGGGTCCTGTGTTGGATTTAGTCTTTAGACAAAAAATAGCATGTGACTTCCTTAAAGCAGTGTTATTTAATGCTGTTTTCATTTGTTCCATTTGCATTGCTTTCATTTTGGGAAGTCTTGAACGTTCCAATCAACTAAATGATAATGCACCAGGACAGCACAGGTCATCTGAGCAGCAAGTAGGCTAAGTGGTGAAGACACCCTGGGCCTGAGATGGGACATGGGGTCATGCCCCCACGTCACCAAGCATTTGCCCCGCTGAAGTCATCGAATTCCAGCTTCAGGGCTGCTGGACTGCAGCTGAGCCAGAGCCTCTGACGCCACAGCAGGGAGAAGCCCGAGAGAGGAGAAGGTTTTGTGGAACTTGGTGTGGCGGTCACCATTCAGCGTAGTCAGTCATATTACACATAGAAAAGATTTTCCTTGGTCACATTTCTTTGTCATCTGACGTGCAGCTTGTTTGCATTCACTCAAGTGTGTGTCTCATCTATTTCTATGCATGTAAGGGCGGATTGCACAAGTAATGGGTGCTGATTTGATACTAAATGTATATCTGACCATTTTGTAATAGGAGAGAGGATGTACAGTTGTGCCTATGGGCTCAATAAACCTGAACTTTATTGTGCCGTTCACTGATCTTGAACGCTTTGTCATTTCATAAGTTTGTTTAATTAAGTGAGTCCCATTGGGTTAGTTTTTACAAATATTTCTGTTACGTTCTTGAGAAATGGATGCCAACTATTTCTTAAAGTGCAGCCATAGAGTTTTTCAATTACTTTCCTCTCTGAGCTTGCTGATCTTACGCAAATCCCAGCACTGAACTGAGCTCTCCTTCACTCGCAGAACGTGGTTATTGTTGCTGATTGTATGATAAGTTGCTGCATTATTGAATCAGATACTAATTACACACAGATCTGAAGTGCAGACTGATCGGCTCAACTGATTTCTTTGTTGCATTTGTCCAAAGCCAGTGACACGTAACAGCCAGCCTAGAAGCTAGACTCAAAGCAATTGTGACTCACACAAAGAAGGCATCACATTTTGAAGATATTTGTTTCTCTCTGGTAGTTTACTTTAGATGACCTTAACATCTTGATTATTTTTTTTGACAGGGAACTTACAATTGTCTGCTTTTCTTTCACATACTCTCAAATTCCTGAATAAACTATTGGTTGTTTTGTCTCTTGAAGCAGTGGTTGAACTTCACAATGTGTGCCAAGCAAGCATGTTCTTTAGTTCTGCTTTACAACTCAAGGGTCCACATTCTCATTTTATGCAGAACACCACATTTCTGCAGCATCAAAGGCTTCTCATTTGGGATGCTGTACAGTAATACAAGGGCGTTTGACATCATTTGTGCATTCAAAGTGTGCATGTTGTGGACCAAGCAGTCAAGGCATAAGGAATCACAGGCTTAAAGTTCAAAATGTTGGGTTTATTTTCCAAAAAAACAGACAATGAAACAAATAACTGAAGGCAACTGAATTAAAAGAGTTATGGGGGCCTTTAAACGAGGTCAACAAAACAGAGCTACCGAAAAATAAGGCTAGCAAAACAAAGATGTTCACTCAACTAACAGACCATCCAGACTGAGACCAGAGGGAAACATACTGGCTGATCACACCAATAAACACACCCAACATAGACCATAACTAAAACCCAACACATAGAAACCATGAGCCTTTAGAGAACAGACAGTCATCTGTGTCTTCTTATTGTTAATCAGAGATTTGGAGAGGATGAATTTGTCATACAGGCCGGATCCTGTGTTTTTCTCCCACTCTGCGCTCATTTATTTCTCTTATTTTTATTCTGAGGGCGAAGACCCCAGGGGGAAAGCGCGATTATTATTTTTTTGTCTATTAACTTTGAGATGCATGTAAATTATCTCAACTTTTGTGTTTATTCCTCCTTTGTTCTCACCATCGTGGTTTTATCTTTGAGCTGTCACTGTCTATCGTCTGTGAGAGTGAGATGTTGCTATTGCACTGAAAGTGTTGCTAATTTTATAGGTACCCTTATCCTGTAGTCTTTGAATTTTTTTGTTTCTCTATTTGAACTCAGGCGTCTTGTGTGCAGCCTTTTTAAAGCGCACCCAGTCTCACCTAATCACAGTGACATCCCTGTATATAATTTAGCAGTGTTCAGCATGTTACTGGACTCGTTGGCAGGTTATACAGCTTTTTTTTGTTGTTTTTTTTCCCCGTGAGCTACGATGTCAAGGTTTAAATTAGTTGCTGGCTCCACAAAAAAGTTTGATGCAGTGAGTTTATGAGCAGGGTGTGAAAACAGAGTTGCGTTTTTTTTTTTGACAGTACAGATGTAATCCATCACTTGCACACCTTGCTTACAGAGAAGAAGAACTTTAAGCCTCCTCTGGTCTGTATGGATGCACAATCACACAATGTAACAAATATGCAAACACATACGCTTTGTTCAGTTTGTTTTGATTTAAAGGCAATTTCTGGTTTATCATAACTTGGGTCTCATTCTCATAGATGTGGCCATCATTGTTATCTGTTCATCGACCTCGCAAAGAAATGACAAAGATCTGGGATTGCGCCGACATTGCTTCAGCAAAGTCTGACTTGGCAAAAAAAAAAAAAAAAGCTGAGCTGTCACAAGTTGTAATCAAAGCCAACAGTTTAGAAAGCCACTTTATGTTGTAGTAAGTTAAACCAGGAGGTCACATGGCGCATCCCAAATCTATCCTACCCAATAATCCGTATACAGTATGTACTACATACTAATTGCCATACTGTAGAATAATAACTTAGAATACCAAAAAAATCAACATACTTTTGGCACACCGATGGTCTGTAAACTGAGATGGATGTTTACAAGAAACACTTATTTGGATGATAACCAATAACATTCAATTTTATATTGTCAAATGGATACGTCTGCCTAACCTGTTTAAAACCTATACTATTGTATGACTGCTCCTGTTTCTCGCCCCATCTGACTACTTTTTAGCAATGTTGGTGAGTACAATGTTACTACAGACAGTGTCATCACTTGTGTTCTTTTTTGATTCTTAGAGTCAGTTTAACTTCCCTGCTTTCTTAAAAATGCTTAGGCCTCTCCCGCTCTCCCCTGGCATTACAGTGTGAAACTCTTTCAGGAAATTGTTGTTCTTTTTCATCCTTCCTGGAGTTGCTATGGGTCAATTCAATTTCCCTGCAAACCTCTCCCAAGCCCTCTGCAGGGATGGCAAAGCCAAGCATGAGGAGGCAAATATCAGCCAGCGGAGAGCTGAAGCTAAGTCGTTGAGTTAATGTGATTTCCCCAGCGTTACAGAATACAGTATACAGAAGGGATGCCTTGCTATCGGTCTGTGTCACTCACCTCTGATGAGTGCTGATCAAAAACCTATTTAAAATCTGCCGTCTCTCTCGTCTCTCAGAGTTTAGTGGGACTGAGACAGATGAAGGGAAGAAACAAGGCAAAGAAAGAGCTCAGGGGAGAAAAGGCATGAGAGAACGAAAAAGGTTAAAGAACAACGCTCAAGTTGCAGCGCAGATGTATCTGTTAGTCAGAGCTTACACGTACCAAAACCAATCAATGCAGTCAACTGGGCCGCTTTGATTGGCAGCAACTTCACTGGTCTCAAATGGCAATGGAGTCACAGTGTTACCCTTTTATAAATACATGGCTGCGGTTTTCTCTGGACAGTGTGTCTTATGGACCTACTCAGCCATGTCATTCTTTGAATTTATGTCATCATCTTTATGACAGTAATATTTATATGACATTTCTGTAAAATGAAAATGGAGATCGGGTTATAAAAAAACAATTCCTCCCTTGAAGGAGGAATTTTCAACACACAAACTCACAACTGCTTCTTGGCTGAACCTCTCACATAACCTGAATGTGCATAACGACACAGTATCCAGTAAACATGAACAGGTGTCAAACCATTTCAGCAACTTTGGGATACTTGGAGTCCTTGAAATGCCTGCAATGACTCTTGAACTCTGTGTCGTCTGTTTCCCTTCCAGGACTGGCTGAGTAAGTTTGGCTACCTCCCGCCCCCAGACCCAGTGACTGGTCAGCTTCAGACCAAGGAGGCCCTGACCAAGGCCATCAAAGCCAT
>JAVQJF010089123.1:0-26121 GCA_036023855.1 Gadopsis marmoratus
ATCACTGATTATAGAGCTGACTGGGCGATTATTTTCATTCTCAAATAATCTGTCAATTGGTTCAATACGCCAGAAATAAACGCCCAAAGAGACGTCTTCACGTAGCTTGATCGGTCTGACCAACAGTCCAAAACCCAATAATATTCAATTGATAGTTACTGATGATGGAACCAGTCAGTGTTTGCTTGATAAATGACTACAATGGTTAGTCAGTTATTAGAAATGCACCAACAGGTTTCAGCACTAATTAACAAATATATAATATAATAGGAAACAAAAAAAAATAAATCAAGTTTTACTTGTCACCCAAAGACTGAAATAACGCACCATCTACTGAAACAGCACTGAGGAACACGAGAACAGCACTAGTGTCATATTTGAGGAACTCGTAATTTTGTAAGCGTAGGTGAATATTTAATATCAGATTTATAGTCACACTAATGAAGTGTAGCCCCTGTTTGAGTCGACCTTGATCAGTTACTTGCACCTGGAAAAGGAGTATAAAGAACTCTCAGCGAGTTATTTACAAGGCGGATATTTTTGGTGGGTTTCCGTCTGCGGCCCCAACACGTGTCAGGAATGACTTTGACCAGCTTGTTCCAGCGAAGTCACACGACTGCTACACGACTTTGGGATTTCCTGCATTTCCCAGGTTGCGTGTTGCACAAAGACAGGGTTATAGCGAGGACAGCGTAGACAGAGTTTCACCTCTTGCAACACACAAAAACACGTCTTTAAGCGGCAACGTGCTCTGGTCCAACAGGGGAAACTGTTCAAAAACCGGTTCCGTGTTGCGACTAAGTAACGCTTTAGCTCGTCAGGCTGTTGACCAGAAAACTTGACTCGTTTCGTTTAAAGCTGGCACATAGCTGGAAATATGTGGGTGTGTCATAAAAATAAATAAATAAATAAAAAAAGGTGCATACATGCAGAGTTAGCAACAGGAAATAAAAATAAAAGCTTTACTTTTGTTTTACTTGGCTGTGATTTTTACAGTTTACCTGCGATGAACAACATTCAACCGACTTCCCCTTAAAGGACACAAAAAGGTCAATATGACATGACGACGGGTCAACGGTCACCATGTTTCATGCTGTTGACATGGAGGATCATCAATATTGTGTTATTCATCGTCAGCGGTGGAACGTAACCAAGTACACTTACTCAAATACTTGCACTCCGCTACACTTCAGAGAGAAGTGTTGTACTTTTTACTCCACGACATTCACCTGACGGCTTTGGTTACTTTACAACTTAGTACAGATTTTTTTTGCACACAAAACACATGACGATGGGCAAGTGCGGCGGAAACGATCAGTCGATTCATAGAAGACTAATTGGCAACCGTTTTTTGACAAATCGTGTGTCATTTTTCAGGCAAAAACTCCGGCTCGTGAAATGTGAGGACATTTGAGTAACGTTGAGGTTCGGCCTCTTGGTTGGACAACACAAAGCATTGCAAGAGATGTCCCTTTGGGTAACGGGAGGCGTCCATCACTACGTTCTCACATCCATCAAAGGAGAAAGTAATCAGCAGGTTGATCCAGAATGAAAAGTCAATCATTGGTTGCAGTCCGATGCAAAATACTTAAAAAAAAACACAAACTCAGTGAACCACAACAGGACAGAAAAATCCTGCTTTTACACTCGTGCACGAGTGATAATAATCTAATGATGTGATATATAATAATAATAATAATAATAATAATAATAATAAAATGTGGCAGGTCAAAGTGCAATAAAGACATTAAATGCACCAAGTGCTTCACAGAAGAGAACGTGAAGAGAAATCAAACTTGAACAGAATGTAATATATAATAGTATCCGTAAGTAGTACTTTTAATACTTTCAGTACATCTTCCTGATCTGAGTTACAGGACTTTAACTTGTAATGGAGTATTTCTTTTTTTTTTTACAGTGTGCAGGATCTGGATTCTTCCTCCACCACGTTCATCAGGAGCAGCTTGTAAACGCCTTCATGGTCCATCATGTCGGGAACAGACCAAGACACAAATGACAACTACTTCAAAGTTCCTACAAACTCCTCCTTCGGCCTTTACTCCAAAATATCCCTCCGGTGGCTTTTAGCCTTTTTCTCTCCAGAAACGTGGCGAACTCGCGTCCGTGCGCCTCGACTCGAATCAGGAGTCCCGGCTACAAACAGGTGCGCGTCTCCGGACCCGGACCCGGACCCGGACCCGGACCCCCCCCCCTCCTCAGCGAAATGAGACAGGACGAACGTGAAGACGCGCTTTACCTTCAGCTGAGACTTGGACACCTTCCCGCTCTTGTCCACGTCCAGCGCGGTGAACGCGTGCCAGATGGACTTCAGCAGCTCGTCCCGCAGGGCCATGGCGGCGAACTTCACCTCGCCGTCTGTCTGTCTGTCTGTCTGTCCGCGTCTGTCGCCGCCTCGGCGGCGGTCTGACGCGGCCGAGCGGGGAGTCACGTGACGCGCCGTTCGGTGGAGCCGCAGCGCCGCTCGGCGACGGGGGCGCGCACGTGTGCGTGATCGCCGCCGTCAGGTTTCTGTTGGAACGACACACGCGCGCACGCACACACACACACACACACACACGCACACACATTTGAGAGGAAAACAGTTCAGACGCACGTAAAAATACAGTGAGTGAAATTCATAAAGGCTGCGAAAAAAAAAATATTTTTTTTAAATAAAAAAAGAATCACAACGTTGAATCGACAACAGACTGAACATTGTCACCTTCGCGGAGGCTGCGTTTACTGCAGGACTGGGCTGCATTACGGCTCGCTGTCCCCAATGAACTGGCAACTGTGTGTATTTCTTCACCTCGTGTCAGATATATTTTCATGGGATCCAGTCTTTTCAAATTTAATAAGATTCGGATTATTAACGCAAAATATTATTAACCAATACAGTTATATTATTATAGATGAGGCCACACAGCAGGATAGAAATGAATATTATATGTATGCAGCTCTGGGAAACAATCTGGGGAAAAAAAGAGACCACTCAGACACATACATCATTTTACTCAAACACATACCTATAAATAGTAAAACCAGAGAACTGATCATTTTGCAGGGGTCTGCATATATATATATATTATTCTCTAATGAGTCGTTCGGCATAATGTTATGGAATTTCTGAGGCGTGAATGTTGAGACAGAGTAAGTCTAGAGATAGACTGAAGAGCCGGCGCCTCTATCTATTCAGCGGGGAACGTTCTGTGAGCTCAGATAGATTTATTGTGACTATCGTAAGGAACAGAAAAGCGAGGTCATGAAGGGATGCTGAGCAGCTCAAACATGCGTGCGAGCTGAGCTACTGGCTACAGGTCAATTTCTCCTTCAGCGAGCTTCAGTAAATCATCTGTAAATCGGACTCTGACTTGTCTTCAGCACGGTCACGTCAACCGAGAGATTTTCCATCACCTTTAAAATATTACTTTCCAAGTCAGCGCATCTTTGTCTTTATTGATCCGAGTCAGTTTCACTAAAGATCTATAAACAGAGAGGAGAAATCCTCACATCTGAGAAGCTGGAAGCAGAGAATCGTTTGGCACTTTAGCTTAATATAATTAAATCATTATAATTAACGCCACTCTAAACTATATTGCACACGTATAGTCAGAATTGTAACACTGCAGGTGGACATTGCCTTTATCAAATCACTTCAAGTCAAAACTGGGAGAAAACCTGCTAAAGAACAATGATTGGGATGTGGGAAATGGTGCGTGCTGATGGCTAATACTCTTACTTGTAATTCGCAGAAAACCACGCAGAACAGAAAAGGATGTGCAGATGGTGAGAATTTATTAAAAGAACATATGTACAAGTTACAAAAGAACAAACAGAAAGGGTGTTTTTGTGTTAGAGGTTACAAGAACCAGAAGATGAGGAACACTTTGCTAAACAATAATTGAAGACTCATAGAAGAAACATGAGAATCCAAAGACCAGGACAACGATTGTTCTAATGCTACAGGCAGGGTTGGCAGCACCGATCACAAGGGAACACTGGAACACTACGGATCAATTCTGACCTCACTCGTTTTTGGTAGTTTGAACAAATTGGGATGATTTTCCTCAAAATGGCCAGATCCATTTTCCCATTCGAGCAGAAACAAAACAGACATTAAATGGGGGGAGGGGGGTGACAACACTCCTGCTACTTGATAATAAGAGCCAATGACCTCAAGAACGATCCAACCTGAAACTGGCCAAACCCTGATACACACAAAACACCAATAGCAGCAGGTTTTCTTTCTTCTTAAAAATAACAAAAAACAAAAAAATGTGGCAAATTCCACATGTTGCCTCCAAAGTGCTCCATTACAAACACAGAATTTGTCCGTTCTCAGACCCTCTGGTACCCAGCATCAGGCATTTGACAGGCAGTAAGGTGCGCACGGCTACAGCAAGTACATTCACACTGAGGAGAGCTTCACTGCGGCGTCGATCCGCCGCCAACGGGAGTCGGCTTTGTCGAGGGGAAGTGCAGGGACAGAGACGGGGAGAGAGAGCCTGGCGTCTATGAAAACATTAGGAATGACAGAGTGTAAAAAGGTACGGTAACTACCTTTGAGGATGTTTGTACTTTAAGTCCACTGGAAGAAGGGCTGAACTATGTTGGCAACAAGAGTCTTATCGAGATGAGTTAATGTTCGGTGCGGCAGCTGTCTACGCCTGTGATTGGGCGGAGCAGCCCTAACACCATGACTGACAGGGGTCTCCTCAAGGAGACAAACAAAAGAGACCGTTTCATCTCAACGGGTCCGTAAAAAAAACCAAAACAAAAAGAAAAAGAGGTCCATGAGCCTTCGTGTTTCACTTCCTGTCAGGACGGGTTTAAGTCTCAGTAGATGGTGAGGCTCACCGACCGATTCATCTTCTTGCCGATGAGTCTGGAGGTTCTGGGGTTCGACTGGACTGTGGACCGGGTCAGGATCCTGTCGGTGGTCAAGACCTTCTCCTCTGCTGCAGCTCGAGCCATCTGGGCCTTCTTCAGCTCCCTGAAGATAAGTGCAGTTGACGTTCAGTTTACGGTCGAAGAAGTCAAAGTAAATCAGCAAATTCACATTTTGCTACTTTAAAAAAATAATAAAAAAAAGGACTGAAGATTGTTAAAGCGACTATCAAAATATTTTTTCTGTAAAATCGTTTCAGTGTTAATCTGCGGATCATTTCTTTCTATTAGATGTGAGATCTCGATTAAGACAGCTGAACCATTACATTTTGGCCTTGTTTGCCTAAAAAAAAAAACCATTTAAACGAATAATAATACCAAACTAGCTGCTGAGTAATTATCTGTCGTTTCAGCCCTACAGAGAACTGGGACAACATAATATTTGAATTGTACAATCGATTCCCAAAACAGTTGCAGACGAATTCTGTCGATCGACCCAATCGTTTCAGCTTTAAATTGAAAATTGACACAAAAAACAGCGGTTGACTCGTATTACTCTAAATATACAAAACCAGTTCTCTGTAGCTTATTTTGCGTCACAGGCTGTCCAGCCACTTTAACCCTGTACTCAAAGTCTGTCTAATAAACTGCGTCCGTCAGTGGGTTCAGCATTTGGGAGTGTGTTGTAGACTTACTTCTGCAGCAGTGCGTTCTTGAACTTCTCTGCGTTGAGCTCGACTCTGAGCTGGTCGGCGCTCATTCTGGCAGCAGTGAGGAGCACCGAGTGTTTGATGAGTTCAGACGTCGAGGGTCGTCTGCTTTGATCTGGGTGGATCATCAGCTGAAAGAATCAATATGTACAGATTAAAAAAAAAAAAAAAAAAAAAGTACAAGCTGCTCAACAAGGACGTGATCAGAAATGCAAGAGAGACAAAGACATCAGGGCCTTAATGTAAAACAATCTAATACATTTAGAAAATAATTCTGAACACAGCAGGAAACTAAAACAGACAGCTCCGGTCCACAGCTGAAAGAAAGAGGGTGTTGACTGTTACCTTGAGAAGACTGAGAAACTCTGGGGAAAGCACTTGGGGGATGGCGGGGAGTTTGCCCTGTCGGATCTCGTGCCATTTGTCTCCGTTGGAGGGAAGAGGCTCCGCCCCCGAGGCGCTGACCACAGTCAGAGCCAGAGCAAAGATGTCCGCCTTCGTCAAGTTACTGTAGTCCTACAAATATAATCAGACCAAAAGGGAGGAATATTAACACTCGTGTGAAGCTGCTTACTCAGAAGAGGCAGATTTTTGAAGGAAGATGACAAACCTCTTGTAAAACTTCATTGGCGAGGTATCTGCTGTCACCCTCCTCCACCTGGGGATTGTTCACTCTTGTCACGTGACCAAGATCACCTGGAGAGGAAAGGCATACAGTATAGATTGAAGAATTCATTTTAAAAGTCCTTTAACTTATCTACAAATCCTCACATAACGTAGCACCTTCAGAGCTGCATTTCTTTTAGAAGTTCCTAAAGTGGCCCACAGAAATTCGGGTGAGGCGCCGTTCTGTTTTTATGACCCTAAACCCTTTGAAACTTACAGAGAACTCCCATGGAACCTTTATATTCAAATTCAAGCATAGTCCGAACCTTGGAAACCTAACTGTGCGACTTTGTACGAAGCCTGTTTTTACTTATTGTTAATTTTCATCTGATCTTGTTTTGTGAAGCGCTTTGGGCTGCATCTTTGCATGAAAGGCATCTTACAAATCAACTGTGGAGGCAACGTACCTATTTTGTAGACAGCGCTGGTGGCCAGTCCGTCATCTTCATCACATTCATCACAGCTGGCTACAGACTTCCGCGAAATAAAGATGTTGCCTGGGAGAAAGACGTCAACATTTCTATTAGTGTGTGAAGAGTAAACATTCCCCCGGACAAGCAGAGGAAAATAGATGGATGGAGGAAACATTCTTGTCAAGACTCCCGTTGTATAAAAGACACAAATATATACGAACCTGCCGACAATTATCACTACTACAATCAGTATCATTTCAACAGCCCAAGTACTCACTAGGCTTGATGTCCATGTGCACCAGAGAAGTCGAGTGGATGTACTTGAGTCCTCGCGTGACTTGCAGCAGCACATCTTTCAGCTCCAGCTCCGACAAATAACTGAGCCGCCTGTAGTTCTCGGCGATGACGTCAGACAGCGTGCCGCCGTTGCAGTACTCGTTCTGGATGAGCATGTGGTCGTCCTCGGCCCAGGCGGAGTAGTAACGCACCACGTGGGGGTGCTGGCCGAGCACAGCGTGGGCGTACACCTCCCGTAAGGCATTCTGCCTGTGGAGGAGGAGAAAGGCAAGTTTTAATTAAACCAGAAAGAAGAAAGAAAAATGGGGCCTCAAGTATTTCCTGTAAACTACTTTAATTCAACTTGTCTGTCCAAATATATAAAGAGCTGCATGTATGTTATGTACTGTATGATATTGAGCACTGAGGGGAAAGTCTGCATGTCCACCACTTTGAAAAGCACGACTTTTATTACAAAATGACTGGCTACAACGTTCAATATGCCAGTAGTTTAAAGCATTACAACGGACTAAATTATAGACCCATTTTTAAAGATTTAGACACTTTTTGCAATTAATCACTTTTGTGAATAAAATGTTTACGATCGTACAAGAAAGTAAATCCCCAAATATTCACATTGGAGAAACCGGAACCAAAGAATAAGACTCAAAGTTATTAAATCGATAGATAGTTAGACATATAAAATACCAGAATAAATGTCCACTATAATTTCCTAAACTTTTGTCTGCACAACCATCAAAAACCCAAAAGATATTCAGATTATTATGATATTTAACAATTAATCTTAACAATTATTTTCTTGTTTAATCATTTGGTCTGAAGAAAATATCTTATTTTGTCCGTCAAACTGAAAAAAACAAACAAAAAAGCCCCCCAAAAAATAATGGTTTACCAGATAGAAAACGTTCACAATTAAGACGCTGGACCCAGTGAAGATCGTACATCCTTTGTAAGAGATTTTCAGATGGTCATAAACTCAACTTACTCGTCTACTGATCCTGCCAGAGGTTTCTTTGACCTCTTGATGGCGTAGATGCAGCCGTCGAGTCTCTTCACGCACTTGAACACGGCACCAAACTCCCCGCAGCCGATCTTCTCCAGCTCGAGGAACTCTGAGGTGTACCTGGACATCATGTTGCTTTCCATCATGGTGATCCTCTGAAGGGCAGAGGCGTTTTACAGCAAATGTATTATCAACAGTTACGTTTTGTAATGCTGCCATTCTCCAGTTGCTTCACTACAAACATTTAACATATTGGCAAATAACAAATATAAAATGATGTAGAGTGGTGATTTAGCCAATACATTTGGAACTTACAACTACTATTATTAACATGCAATATATCTGCTGGCTTCTTTCATAATAATAATAAAATGATAAACTAGAAAATTTTGCAAAAATATTGAGGTGTGCCTGAAGTGGCCAGCGTGACCACGAAGCCCCCAGAGCTTATCCGTCTCTCTTACAGAAGAGGTTAGGGCCGCGTGTGAAATTTCATTTTGAGTTCTGACTTTTTTTGTTTTTTAGAATTCTGAATTATTTTCAGAATTCAGATTTTTTATTTTTTTTTTATCCTTAAAGCCATAATTCTGAGATCAAAGTCATAATTCTGGGACACTTCTACTGTTATGGCGGTTGGCATACAGTTTATGGTGCATTGCTGCCACCTCTGGCCGCAGTGTATATGTTGGAAAAATAACAGTATACAACAGGCATTTTGCATCTACTGCACTTCAGGCACATCATCAATAAGCTAATGTTTCCTGATTTGTTGATAATCTGTGTAGTTGGTGCATCTGTGTGTGCTTTTATGGTGTGTTTAACATGACAAACCTCCTTACATGAAAAATTTGTATTGGATAACAATTAGCGAATTAGAGAATCTGTACGTCACTTATTAAGCAAAGATACCAAATATTTTTTGATATATTTTATGTGAGGATTAGCAGTAAATTCCCTTTTTAAAGTGATGTACATCAAATATTTGGGGGTTTAGACAAAAACAACAGTCTAAAGTTGTCACCGTGATATTTTACAGGCTATATGAACAATCAAATAACCAAAAAACAAAACAATGAACAGATTGATCAGTAATGAAACTGCCAATAGTTGCAGCCCGGGAAACAAAGTTTGGGGTGAAACCTGCAAAATGTGTCTAATGAAGAGAAATAAACTATCTTCCTAACTGTAAATGCATCACTATATGTAACAATTAATGCAAATCACATTAAGATTTATTTACCTTGGATGGTGGCAAGACTTCCTCCTCTCCCTCGCCATCACTCACCTCCATGTCTTCTCCACAAGAGCTGAAACACCAGAGACAATAGAGGGGGTTGCTTTGCATTCTGTACAGTAGGGGGCAGCACCAGAGGGCTTTGCAAGCACATGGTAGAGTTCACCAGCAACCATAAGGTCTTGGTTCCAGGCCAACCCCCCCCCCCCTCTGGCCTTAATCAACGGCTCTAACGTATCTGGTTTATTATAACAAAAGGTTTTGGATCTGTGTTCAAGATTACAGGTAACGGTATCCAGTGCAACCCTGCTTCGTGCAATAAACAGCTAATGAAAATCTTATTACACACCAACTGACCAGGGTGGTAAATATGTAACTAAAATGTTGACTGCAGCTTGTAAACCCACCCATAGAAACTGTGGGAAAGTACGCACTATCTGTAGGTCTTTTAGGCACAACTGATTTCTGGGGCTTCATGTCTCTCTAAAGACAAAAAGATAATTTCTAAGAAAGCATCAGAGCAACATACTCATTCCAGTGTGCCCGCTTCCTGTTGTTTCTCTGCTGTGTGGCAGACTGGATGAGGAGGGAGTCGGGGGTGAAGGGGTTGAAGTTGACCAGAGGGGTCTGCTGTCGCCTGTTGCTGTCTGCGGCGTTCGACTTCTCCGAAGGCTCCACATTCTTGAACAGGGCAACTCTCCTGCTGGAGGATCCCGGGCCGGAGGTCCTGGCTCTGGACAGCAAACTCTGGAGGGGGGGGGGGGAGAACAATAATTTCAATAAGAGACTAGATTTAGTGCTTTAAGAGCAGCAGCAGAGAGGAAAACTCGCACAGTAAAGATCTGGTTACATAGCTGGTAGTTCTGGACTAACGTTCCGTGGAATAAAATGGGTGCTTAAAAAGTGAAACGCAATGTGATATCTGATCAGATAAACATGCCCGGAGTCTCCAAAGTCCAAGTGTCCAAATCACCTGGCTGCCTGACTACAGTGAGGCCATGATGTAAGTGGGTCACTGTGGTTAACTGACACACAGCAGCATCCAAGTGTCACCTGGCCTTCACACCGAAAATCTGACCTCGTTTGTTTTCCAGTTAAAAAAAAATAAAAACTTGATCTTTTGGGGCTGTTTTTGAACATCCCATATAAGCTCAGACCTAAAGTTTAAACCTGTGCGAAGTCAGTTCTGCCTCTGATCTCAAATACTCTATTTTTTATATAGAGACATACAACATTGATAAATATGTATTTTGGAGCCACCGACTAACCTTTGGCGTGTGCGGCGTGTCAAAAAGCCTGAGCTTCCTGAAGGTTTTGTGTGGAGGTGTGTCGGGGCAGTCCGGGATCGGGGAGCTGGATCCCTCCCCGTCGTCCCGGACGCGGGGCCGCTCCGGCGACCCTCCGCACGGCCGACGCGGTTTCCTCGGCGACGGCGAGCAGTTGGCAAAGAGGACGCCGCTCGGAGACCGCAGGTGAGACGGGGAGCCGAAGCTCTCCTCGTCCCACAGCTCCACGTCGTCGTCGCCGCCGGACTGGTTCAGGGGGCTGCTGCCGTCTTCCAGCCGGCTGCCGGCGGCGTCCCGTCGCGCCGGCACCGGGGAATCCAGCTCCGTGAAGCCGGACTCCCCTCCGGTGCTGTTGTTAACGTCCTCGATGTGCTCGTCTTCCCCGTCGCTGGACGTAAACTGCAACTTCTGGCGAATCGGTTGTGGTTTCGGGGAGCGGGACCCGTGCCGATGGCGACCGTAGCTCGACATTTTCGGGATTTAAACCCCGACTTCGTCGACGGGGAGAAAAAAAAAAAAAAAAAAAAAAAAGGTAAAATCACGCGGTTGGAGCCCCACTACTGTTGTAGTACAAAAAAAAAAAACAAAAACCCCAACACACAAAGCCGGGAAAAGTTTTTATCTACCCTGAAATGAAAGTACCGAACGCTTCGTTAACGTCCCAGGAGAAGTGAACCGGTTCGCTCAGTCCAACACAACACGCCCATCCACCGCGGAGAAATGGCCCCGGAGCAGGAAGCTCGCAGTGACCGTCGGGTCGCCTCGTTTACACACAAACAACAGAACGCTCGAACTCCCGGGTCCGGTCGGGTGTCGGTATCCGTCGCTCACCGACACATAATCGCGTCTTCCCGCAATATAAACACCAGACCCGATGTTTACTACAACAACAACCACAACCCAAAAAAAAAAAACCAAAACACCGAACCGGTTTGAATGAGTCCGGAGCTGCCCTCCTCTTCCCCAGCACGCGCGTGGCAAGAGGACTTCCCGCGACCGTTGGTCACGTGCACCCACCCCCGACCCCGCGCAGCCAATCAGCGCGCGGCTCCAAAGTTTTGAAAGATGGGCGTTTCCAGAGGGGCCTCGGGAGGCGCCGCGTCACCGCCGGCAGCGCAGCAATATGGCGCGAAGTCGCTCCTTTCACGTGTCCGGAGCCGCACAGTCGACGTCCCGTCCCGAGGCAGCCATTATTTGGACGGATCCCGTCAACGGGGAACAGAACTACCCGCCGCGTTCAGTTTATACAAGACAAAATAACCAAGTTGTTCTAGGGTCGTAAAGTGGTTTCCCGTGGTCAAAAGGCGCAAGCACCAACGTCAAAATCATTAAAAAGACAAAACGCACTTTTGTGACTTTTTCTCCTTAAAAAAAAAAAAAAAGAAAAAAGAAAAAACACAATTTCTCACCTTCCAATCAAGTTAATTTCAAGACAAAATCTAACAATTTTCAATTCAATAAGTTTGAGGTGGATGAAGCACTTTGATCACAAACATAACGTACTCAAATCACAAGTTTAAAAAAATATATAATTTTAAATTAAAAATAAATCATTTTACCTGAGTAAATAAGTATCATTAGGAAAAAGTAGTTAAATTGACTCATGATGCGAGACAGAGGCCACTTTTAGTGCTACTTACTGTATCTACATCTGCAAAATGCTCATCCGCAGTTCAGACCTCGAGTTTCTGTTTGTAAAACATGTTATTGGTCATATTGTACAATTGCTTGTATGTATAATACTTTTTTGTCTCAAAATTATCCTACAAAGTGTGCACGCCATAATAATCAGTTTTCACAACTTACATTTTGTGATATGTAACCATTAACTTAAATTATATCCCAAATTTCTTTCCTGTAGGTGTATAAGTTTAACAAGGGCTCAGGTGGTCAAAGTACAGTCATTAATCACACACTTTTTTTTTTAATTAGAAATGGCATTAGCTGTACACTGCGCACCATAAACATTATAAAGAACTTCTCCCCTCGCCCATCTTTTTTGAAGTTGATTGACAAAATAGCATAGCAGAACTCCAGTTATCAAAATCCTATGTACACATAAAAGCCAAGTTCTTTTGTGAAAAAAAAAACCCATGGAGGAAGACTCGTGATTTCTCTTGTTGATATAGTCCAATTGAGATGGTTTTGATCCTAAATCATAGTCCATAATTAGTCCATCAATCATCCAGGCCCGGCGACTCTCCTTGCTGTATTCTTGATGCTATTCTGATGGCTTCTTCCAGCGAAGGCTGATCACTGAGCTACAGAGACAAGGAAAACAACGTGTGTAATTCAATTGACTGACATACTGATAACTACTGTTAATCGATCGCTACGACTGATGTAATCTAGTCACTCTGCCACCCCTTTGAAAGACAATACCACCTTGGACTGTGATTGACTGTTAAAGGCTGCTGAAATTTCATTGACGACGGTCACATGGTGGTAAAAGGTGTAAAAGGAGTGTTTGCTTTGTAAGTAACATGATAGCAAGAGCAGATGGTCGTAAATAAAATAAAAAAATGTTTGTCAGGATAAATAAAGGTTAGCCATCTGATCCGCAACCTTTGATGTGATCATAGCCTCTCATGGGTTGCCTAAATAGTTAATATAGTATTTAAATTAACTAAAATACTATAACATGTAGTTAAAACATACATTTTTGAATACTTGAAAGATAAATCACTATCATTCCAATGTACGGCAAATCCCACTAATTTGCTTTGTCTTTGGTGATAAGCTTTTGTATTTGTATCAATGTAAATAAAAATAAAACCATGAATGTAACTTATTACAGCATTGGCTTCCTTTTTCTGCAGAAACAGTGCAGGTGGTCATCATGAATTCGGATTACAAGTAAACTCACACATCCGGTTTGCGGCTGTTGCTTTGTTTTAGTTTGATCCCTGATCAAATGCACCAGCAGGAGGGCGGAAACACACCTACCCCAAGAGTTTTAAGCAAATAGTTCAACAGGGTGGGAACTGGGGAGGGATTGTTTGGGAAGACTTTAAGTACCCTCATGACTGAAACTCCTGTCAGTATCATAGGCAGGTTATACAAAGTTAAATTCCATACCTTTTAAGACCGTTTCAACATATTCTAAGACTGCAATGCCACAAGTTGTAACTCAGCAACACACCTTACATTTACAGTACTATACCAGTACATTTATTGAAGTAGTGTCTAACCCAAAGGTAAGGTTTATTAAAAGTAAGTAGTCACATACTCACACTCTCTCTCACATTAACAAAACATTTTCATTAACAAACATTTCCATTGGCCTAAGAAATACATCATTGGCCATATATTATATTAAATCATAGGCAGTCTGTCTGAATCTATGTTCCAAAAAATAATACCTCGTAAAATGCAGATTAAGATATTTTAATACTTTAAGACCCGCATGGATACCCTGCATAGAAGCAACAGTGCACTGAGCGAAGTTTTCAGCAAAAACAAAAGTGCTCAATTGCACAAATGCAGCTGACACTGTAGGAATCAATAGAACTGATAATATCACATGGCGCGGCAGATGTATCCACGAATCGTCTTCGTAAAGTGAAGTAGACAAACTCACAGACTGGAACCCGCCTCACCAGTCTAATCGCTCCCGTGGCGTCGGTCCACTAACCTGCACAGCAATGTGAGTGCCGTTGGATGTGGCCAGTAATGTGACAGGGTGAATGTCATCCTGTTCCTGGGCGTAGGCCGCCTCCTCCACGGTTTGGAACGAGGCCATGTCGGGTGTCATGATGGCCACCTGAGTGAGACAGAGAGACATTGTACAACAAATCAACCACCTCTGCTTTGGAATTTGGGTCACACAAGTCAGTTAGCGGCCACATCTGGTGCCATCATGGAGGTCCAGCAGAGAACTGGGTCGATTGTCTGACAAGCAGGCTGTCGTGGTGTGGCTGTTTGTGTCTACTTTGTAACATTTTTAAGTAAAAGGTATTTAAGGTTTTTGCCTAATCTTATAGGGCAAGTGATCATATTTGGTAACTTCCACACATGTCCAAAATGAGGCTCTCCCGCCTCTCCGCGAGGCAGCAGAACCACGTGATTTCTCTCAGGGTACGTCCCAGATAGTCACACGTTTTGTATAGTATTGTGTATTTTTACACCTTTGCTGTATCAGTGTTACAATTTCACAGAGCTTACGTACATCTTTTACTGAAAACAAACAAAGGAACAGAGTCTTGTAATATCCTCCTGTGATGGTCTGGGGTTGAAATTTTGAATTTCCAAGTATTTCAACGAGTGCCCTATGAAAGGGTTAAACTTAAGGAATCCCTTAAAGTTAGTTAAACCGTTGCACAGAAGACTTTAGCAACCAACGTAAGGGGGAAAAAAAACCTTAAGATATCTCTGACTATCTAAACTGTAGAATTTTACCGCTGTAAAATCTCTTTCAACAGAGTAAATGCCTTAATGTTTAAACTTAAAGGAAACCTTTTCAGAGATTCTGTGAAACACTTAAGGAGAAACCCTCAGGTGCTTTGTGCAACTGGTCTTATGGTCTTATGAAGGACATTACTTTACAAACTGAAGTTACTAACACCATTTTTGTACAGTCTACACAAAACTCTGCCAGTTGTTTACCTGTTCATCTGAGCCGTCTGTTGTTACCATGGTAACCGAGTGAGTGCCTTGCGTTGCCAGTTCGTGGGCTGGGATGGTAATGGTTGTGCCTTCTTGGGTTACCATGGTGATTGTGCCACCCATAGCTTGTAAGTCTGCCTCAGAGATACTGACCTGATGTGAGACACAATGCAGAGTGAAGAACATTCAGTTTCACAGTAAATCGGTCTGGCACAAGATGATTTAAATCTTAAACTCTTTCTCTTGAAATGTCTTTAGCTTCATAATTATCCTGCCTCAATTCCTTTGTTGTTTGAACAGCAACATACATAATAATAAGAAACCACTGCTAGAAATCTTGACAATATGCATCCTTGAGAAGTGCTAGTGCGCTCGTGATGATATGTCACTTTAGGGCTCCGTGATATTGACAAAATCAGCTTTTAATTTCCCATATTTGATGTCATTGTTTTTATTTGCATTTGCTTTTAACGTTTGCCATTTCTTCACCTGGTGAAGCACTTGGTAAGTTTGTTAAGAAAAGTGGTATACAAATAAAACTTTATTAGTAGTATTATTACTTTACTGACGTAAACTAGATCAGTAGCTCTCTGGATTATGGAAATGCAGCCTTTAAGAGAAAAATATAAATGCTTTTAACAAGCTTATGATGACCTTGTTTCTTTTAGGTGGCACATTGTTATTGGTAGGAAGATGTTTTTTCTTCCACTAACTTAAATGTACATGTGCAGTAAGGAGCCTGTTTGAGGTCTTGGCTTAACTCAGTGGTTCCCAAACTTTCTTTGCAGAGCCCCAGTTTGAAAACCACTGGCTTAACTCATTGTCAAGAGAATACACACAGTGGCCAGCAGGGGGCAAAGGTTGACAACAGATAAACCACAATCTGAATGTTATGCATAAAAATTGCTTTCTGTCATGTATTTGCTATTTATGGTGTCATTGCATTCCATTACGTGCTGCTGTGTCCCATCCTCCTGTGTTACCAAGGCAACGTGCTGCTGACCAACCATGTCCGAGCTCTCCCCCGGCACCTGCTCTGAGCCGGAGTCATCGGCGTCGACCACTGCTGTCGTGTAGCTGACGTTGGGGTCGTCGATGGCATCTGGATTGAGAGATCGGAAGATTTTGTATCGCCAGTGTTTGAGATAATTCTATTGTGTTATTTCATTTATTTTCATTCTGCATATATTTCCTGTACATTTTCACATTGTGTTGTTACTTTAATTTCATGTTTTTCTTTCATATAAGTTTACAGTATTTCGGCTTAATATGTTCTAGTGTTGTAAATATTGTTGTTTGTTTTTAAACTGAATTTATATACTAGCGTTTCTTGTTGATAATCACCCACATTCTGAGAGGGTGTCATTCAAGTAGGGCTGCAACTATCAATTATTTTCATAAAAGAATTGTGAGAAAAAGGTGAAAAATATTAGTTTCCCATTTGTTTTATTCGACCAACAGTCCAAAACTTAAATATAATCAGTATACCATCATACGTGGCAAAGAAAAGCATCAAATCTGCACACTGAAGAAGCTGCAACCAGAGAATGTTTTAATGAAATGATTAATCAACTATAAAAAAATGTTGCTGATTTATTTTCTGTCCATCAACTAATCTCTGAAGCTCTATATTCAAGTTTGATCTCACCTTCAAAACCTGCTTTTTAAAAAGGAGTTTCTCCATCGTTTTAGTTACACCGACCTGTTGGGGGTTCAAAGTAGGCCTCCTGCTCCTCCTCGATGGGCTCTGTGTCGTTGTGGGCTGTGCGTTTGTGCATTGCGAGCGTTGAGATCTGCTTGTAGGTTTTCCCACAATGGTTGCAGTTGTAAGGTTTGCAGGGTGTATGAACCACATGGTGTTTGTAAAGGCTGGAGTATTCTGTGAAGCGCTTTTCACAGCCAGGCACTGTGCACACATATGGTTTTTCTCCTGGAAAAGTAGTTAGACAATGGGAACATGGTTTTAATTACATTTCTATACTTAATAATGCTGAATTCGTATTTTATAATCCATATTTCTCCCCTCAAACTATTCACATAGTCGCTCAAGAACTCAAGACTGACTACGTGGCTTGAGTCAAGGCTCAGTACAGTTGTGCTTGATTTATGACTCATTAGAAGTTGGTAGGGACGGACTGAATGAGTTGCCAGACTCACCGGTGTGTATCCTCATATGGTTCTTGTAGTTGGTGGCACTCGCAAATGACCGTCCACAGCTTGGCTCAGAGCAGTAGTACGGCCGCTCCCCGGTGTGTGTTCGGATGTGAACTTTGCGGATGTTGGAGGTGGTAAACGACCTGCCGCAGCCTTCGATTGGGCATTTAAAAGGCTTCTCTCCTGCAGACAAGAAATGGGATATCATGGTTTGAGGGGTCGGACCCATCGTTCCAAATTTAAATTTCTGCAATTAACAACAAACAAATATGACGACGGGATTGTTTAATTTAAATTATTAAAAGATTTCTGGTTTACATGAGAAACACTAGATAGATGAAACACCAGATATTCAAAAAATTCAAGCATATTCCTAGGCTTAAAAGCATTTTCCAAACTTTCAAGACTTTGTACGAACCCCCCTGATGCTGGCATATTCTGCCAAATACTTTCATGTCTCTCTGTTAGTGCAGCTCCACACATCCACCTAACAAAACCTCATAATTTGTTCAGCCAATTCAGGATGGAGGTACTGCACCCCAGGCTGTTTCAAAAACCGTTGAAATAAAGACAATAAAACTGCAACACGCAGTCACTTCTGTATTAAACACATATAGCAATTATCATGTCAATCAGCAGTTAAACCCTGTGCCAGACCTAAGACACATATATAAGACATTTGCACACCTTTTCAGGCATATGGTACAACAAAATTATGATTGGTCCAGGGTGTGGTTGTGTACCTGTGTGAGTCCTTGTGTGCTTTTGAAGGTCTCCAGAGGTTTTAAAGGACTTGCAGCAGTTCAGCTCTTGACATCTATATGGCTTCTCCCCCGTGTGTGTACGGGAGTGACTCTTCAGTCCATAGCCTTAAATCACCATACATTTAAAAAAGACAAAACAAAACAGAAATTGAGAGACAGTGACATTCAGTTATGCCCTTATTCCTGGTTAACGCACCTTGATTTCTGTAGCCGCATAGGAGCCACCTAAGGCCGATTTTATTGTGATCTCAAAGTATTAATTTGTCAAGAAGGTCACTATAGTAAATGATAGCATCTTCATCAAGGTGTTCGATCACAGCAATCAATAATGAAATCAAGGTAATCTGTTTGGAGGCTGGATCTCTTTCTACTCTGAATTACGCAAGATATTAAATAACTTCAGAGTTAATGAGACAGCTCTGTTTTAAAAGAAAAAAATAAAAGCTACCTGTTGCAAACTTCTTCCCACAGCCGGGATAGTCACAGACGTACGGTTTGTCTCCAGTGTGGGAGCGCTCGTGCACCTGCAGGACACACAAACAATGAAGATGCTGTTAAGGGAAATGTTGTCTTTAAACACAACCCCATACTCGAGTAGGCGCAAGAAGCCACACAAGCAAAACTTCATTGCACACACAACTGCAAAACACCCACACTTACCTTGAGATGGTGGGCAGTGGTGTAGAGCTTTCCACAGCCCTCGTATTCACAGCGGAAAGACTTCTCGCCTACGTTTGAGCCCCTTGCTTGCCTGTTGTCTTGACCCTGTAGCACAATCTGAACGAAATGTCAATTAGACTCCACTGTTAAACCAGGACGGATGGCAAAAAAAAGTCATGAAATAAATACACATACACTACTCATTCGCAAGATACTCTACCCGCATGTGGACGCCATTGTCTGCTTCAACTCTGCCGAAGGACCCCAGGGGATTCTCTATATTCTCCACCTGACGGGAAGGAGAGAAAGGATCCTTCTTACTACAGTATATGCTGTCAGACATTAACAATCACAGCCAAAGGAAATGTAACGAAAAAGACGCACACTGGTGTGTTTATCCAAAATGTCTTATTGTTTTGAATGTAATTCTAATGCTTTTCTTTGACCGTGTAAAACACTCTGAATCGCCTGTGTTTTTAAAATGTGCTATATAAATAAAGCCGCCTTGCCTAAAAACAGGTCCCATTAGTATCTGCAGTGCAGTATAGCATCATTCGATTATTCCAAAACAAAAAATATAAAACACAAGTAAATAAAGATATTATGGGGAGATATAAGCTAAAATCTTTGGCTTCTGCGTCACATGACAGGGTTGCCAGACTAGTGCCACAACAGTACATGATGTAGTATGTTTACCTTGGTGGTGTACTGTTCCAGCACGCTGATGGTGTCGGGGTCGATGGCCGTGGCATCAGTTTGCAGGTCTGCGATGGTGCCGTCAGCCTGGATGGCCAGGATGGTGTTGGACTGGGGCATGTGCACTGTGTGCTGGATGTAGGCGGTGCTGCCATCTTCCAGCTGCACCTCCTGCAGGCCACTCTGTTCATACGCATCTGCACAGAAACAAGAAAATGGCGTTTAAAGGTGGTGCCACCATCACACAAGGCGTGCAACTTTCAAAGGGTCTGAGGCTGAGCAGTCAGAGGCCCGTCGCAGAAAGCTGGATATTCCCGAAAGCACATCTACTTGGGGTTGGAAAATCATTCCTAATAAAATAATTTCCATCTCAACTATTTTTGGGGACGTTTAAAAATGAAGAAAAATAATGGTACATATCCTAAATACCGGAGCACATTTGTTTCCTCCACACATTTTCTGGAATAATTTACATTACGCGGGCCGGACGGGAAGCTTTGGCGGGCCAGATGTGGGCTGACAGTTGACGAACCCTGCTCTAGAGGTTGTAAAAGGGCATTATGAACAAAAAAAAGAAGAAGAAAGAAACAGAGGCAGACTGAATCAATGCAGGTAAACCAAAACATTAAATTTCAACTCTTCCATCTTTTTCCCCACTCTCTCTTTACTTTATTTCTCTTCCCCCTCGTTTTGAGTTGTGTGGTGCTTTAAGCTGGTCATGTCTTCTATTTTGTGTGAAACTGATGAAAATAAGAATAAAATGTCACAAAGCACTTGCAGAATTAACTGAATATAACCGATCGATGAAACATAACAATATTAGTATTAGAATATAGATTTTTTCTATTACTGTAATTAAATAAAAATGAAGTGAAACATTTTCACTTTAAGAAATTAACCTCTCTGAGAAAATCAAGGTTGTAGGTGTTAAAACACCTTGTACCTTTGGGTGTGTGAATGTAGGCTGTTGTTCCATCTTCCAGCTGAACTGCCTGCCCGTCTTCCAGCTGTAAACTGTCCCCTCCTACAACAGAAAAAATAAATATTATAATCAGGCACAACGACTTCACCGACAGTAACCTCTGCTTAGCTCTATGTATGCTGTCAGTCTATAAATCGGCATTATGTCACCCAGATGAAATACAAATAAATGATTGTTCCCATCATCCCACACACTGTGGCAGTTGGTATTTCAGCCTCTCTCTCAGCCTCTTCCTCTCTGTCCTGAGATTCTGCAGGAATTTGGTGCTTTACCTCCTTTAGGCATCGACACGTGCTGAACATAGGCAGCAGAGCCGTCCTCCAGCTGGATCACCTGGCCGTCCATGATCTGTCCATCTGAAAAGGAGGTTTTGGAGTCATGTTGGATGTATGCAGTGGATCCATCTGCAAGAGTGACAGCCTGCAGGCTCACTGTGTCCATGCCCTCCATCTGATCACCATCTGGGAAAAGATGGTTCGACAATGAAAATACTTTTAACTGTAGACAAGAGAGGGTAAAGATCTGATGCTGGTAAACACGACTTTCTCTGGATGGAGCACTCGCTGATTGGAATCGACTCTTTTACCTAAAGTAAAGTTAAAAGTGTCTTAATAATGATAAAAATATCTTTTTTTTCCTATTGCCTCCCCAACTTGGGTTCAAATACTGTATTTCCAAATGACTGATCACATCCCATCAATTCCCAGGTTATGGTTGTTCTCGTAAAGTCTAGAAGACATCTGATAAACAGTGTTTCCTCTATGAGCCAATCACAGTGCCCAAATGCTTCAGAAAGGGTCATTTTCATATTTAATTATTTATTGCAACATCTCCTCACTTTAATTGTGGTCATTTGTATCTCAATACACTTTCGGAGTTATATATGTATGGTGTACACATAAATAATAATAAAGTTTATTTATATAGCACTTATTTAAATCAGTAATTGCAATGTGCTTTACACGGGGCAGGAATAACACAATAAAATACATAGTAACTATTCTTTTAAATACATTTTCCACGCCTCAGTGTTTATAGTAGACGCTCAAAAAACAGTATTTAAGTTATCTATAGTATGCCTCTGTTCTTGTACTTCTTTATGCGGCATGACTTTACATTTTCCTGCTTTGGATCAATAAAGTTTGTCTTATTTATTCAGCAGCAAACATGATCACATACGAGAAAAGAAATAACAAAATAATTTGGCCAGTTTTCCACCTCAAGCCGTATCCTAGTCTTATGTTAACTCTAAATAGGATTATAACAACAAATGATCCGTTCGTGCTCAGGAGCTCACCTGCCACAGTCACGGCCTCTGCCAGACAGAGCGTGACCGGCTGCCCGTCTGCATCGTGAAACTCTGCCATTCCCTGGGAGTCCCGGTTTATCTGGGCCAAGAGCATGCTTCAGCTGCTGGAGTAACACACGCAGGAGACACATTTAAAACTGGTGTCCACGCAGCACTCAGGACGGAGACGCTGTTGCAAGATGTGACAGCTAGTGATGCACTGATGACAGTTAACAACCAACTAAATTACTTCCAAGGCAAAGCTGACATACAACGGGGGGGCAAAAACAAGTTGCTGGGCTTCTATCAATCCCCGATCCTTCCACATATTACAATGTGTACAGCTGTTCTATGCTGAACAAACACAAACACGTGAATTTAGACATTTGCAACATATAAGCTTCATGAAATAACTAGGCCCTCAAGTTCAGGTAATAAAACATAACCCACTTTAAGGCCCTTATGTCAGTAACTCTGCTTTTGTGGTGCATATCGCCAGACATATTTTCTATTAGATCATAACAAACCAGTTAACGCACTCGTGGGGGCCCTGGAGCTCCGGGGGCACCAGGACAGCTGCCAGCACGCAACCCAGCCCTGTTTACCTCATTTGACCCGCAAGAGTTAGCTGCGTTTATTACTGGCATAAATGCTACTTGCAAAAATACGTTCCCACAATAACCTCCAGCATTTGTGCAGCGGTTGTAAGCCGCATGTTACGTTTTAAAGCTGACGAGTGCTCGCTACCTGAATGGGCTCGTTTCCCCTACTGTCACCGATCCGCTGGGTTTTTGGCGCTTGTTGATTTGAATATAGCATTTGGGGCTAGCGGGCTGGCTAGCCAGCTAGCTAGCTAGCTACGATGTAGCACAACTATGACTTGCCACACGTGTCACTCCGCAATTAAACATTATCTGACAAGTGCAGCGAGGCGGCTCTGTTGCCAGACTAGCGCCGCTCGCTCAGCGCGCCGACAGAATGTTTGAACGGCTCCAACGCTTCAACGTTGCGGCCACCGAAGTGATATGTCATAACGGAGGCGAGGTGGTTAGCCGCCATGCTAACAGCACTGCTAACTACGCCAACCAGTGCGTGCCGCGGCTTCTTAGCGGTTATTAGCAAAACTGTTCCTGGAGGACTCAAGAGTGTCGCCTTCAGAGTGCGGCCACTCGACGCTAGTAGCTAAAGTCTAAACGGACTCTTTGACAGCTAGCAAGCGCTCTCCGCGGAGCGTCCGGCCGCGTTCGTCTTAACTAGCGACGCCGTCAGGGAACAAGAACGGAGAATCCACGAGCTAATTAATGATAACATAAGCATTTTGACTCGGTCACTGTCATTTTATTTCATGGCAAAACTGCATTTTCCGTCCTCCTTCGGCATCCCTGCCGCAGCCGGGTCGCTCCCTCTCGCAGAGATGGCTGTGGGAATAATGCATACTGGGTAAAAACCAATTTATATACTAACCTCAGAAAATTTCCAACAATTCCTCCTGTTCGACCACCATGCACCAGTGCAGGAAACGCTTCGCGATGTCCACACACCGGGAACATGTATGACAGCACTGTCCTCCACGCCGCGTGCCGCCCCTTCCAAATTCAGACCCGCCGATTGGCTACAGAGACCACAGCTCCCACTGCCATTCGTCAGCCCGCGCGCCCACCATTTCCTACGCGAGCCTCGCGTTGCCGTTATTCAGCGTCCAGGGCCCCTGGCAGACGCCATTCCGCGTCGCTTTTCGATTGTCTCAGGCGCCTGACAGAAGATGCGCGCCGCCGTCGCGGGGAATAAACATTTGAGCTTTGACACAAGACGAGAGGCAACGGAGGCCGTGGACTCCCGGTGGCCCTGCGCCACAGGACGCGGCAGGGTTTGTTCTCCGGCAGCGCAAACAGCGATGCGCGCGGAGAGATTTTTCGTCATCCATGTTGGAAACATGGTGGCGCGTGTGGTGGTGGTGGTGGGGGGGGAAGAAAGGGGGAATCTGGGCAATGCAGTGAGGAGAGAGGCTCGGAGGGACGAAACAACCAGCAGGACAAACTACACCGAGCATCACTTCTGACCCAGCTCGTCCAAAACAGGAGTTCAGCTCGTGACTAGATGCAACACATGGGATGGATGGGTCATAATAAAATACAATATTTAACTACAGAGTGATATAAAGTAAACATAGAGCAATAATTAACATATACAAAGAGCCTGGTGATATGCTGTACATTGGTATTGTAATAGGCTACACTGTATTGATGTGTCGATTATTGATAATAACTGGGCTATGCAGTCCACAGGCACATGTAATATATAGGTAAGTATAATAATAATGATAATCTACCATTATATAGCACCTTTCTTCAAAAAAAAGATGCAAAAAATGCAGCTCAAATTGTTCCTACAGAAAACAAATGATGGGAAAGAAAAGAACAAGAGTTCAAATTTAAACCGTTAAGATTTAAATCTCCAGGAAGAGGGAAGACAACAATGACATTATGGTAATAATAAGTAAAATAGTTGCCGCAGGAGTGCACACGATAAGCACATGGCAATAGAGTAGTAATTTCAGGTTTTTCAGAGGCAGAAAGCTACAGACGTCAGCTTGACCACAGGTCTTAGTCTCAGTCTGGTAGACTGAGCAGCAGAGACTCTATTAACAGACATGAACCCATTATTATGGGAAACGTCCTTGAATACATTTAGACAATTACAAGACTGACAAACTAAGTAGCTTAATTGACTAACCGAAAGCCAGCGCAGGCACTTTAGCTACAGGTGTGTAATAGTACAAGAATATGAAGTATTATAGCGATGTAATACTCGCAAACCTTATAGTTACAATATTGGATTAACAGTTGAACCATCTGTTCTGATCGACCTCAGCTTTAATTTGTGAATATTGCACAAGCTACTGAGACACTAACACGCGGCCTCTTCTGGTTTACAGCCAGACGCAGGTCTGCTAAACGAAATAAAAGCAAAGGAATACTGTTGTTCTAGAGACTCTGGCATCGTTCTGCTAAATATACAGCAGCTTCCTAAAAGTCCCACAGCACCTGGATGAACATTAATAGCGTAACAAATGTGGATTTTGAACATAGAATATTAGACGTAGCTCATTTGGATTAGGTGGCGTAAAGTTCAAACATGCTGACTTTTCTCATTAATACAATATTTCCGTAATATTTCATGAAGGATATTATTTACTTTCGTATTCAGTTTGTTGAATGTTCTGTGTTTGTTTTATGCTTATGTTGATGTAATAATGGAACATTACGATTAAATCCTTAATAAAAACAAATGTAAAGGAAATTTATGTTATAAATACATAAATTAAATAGTTAATTACCCCCCAAGCACATGTCGGATTAACTGATAGTTTCAATGTACAAATAAATCCCAATATAACTACATTCCTAAATATCCTTTGCCTTATTTTATACGAATTGCTTGTCCTGTCAGCATTTATTTAATTTTAACATCTTTGTGAAAGTGTACAAATACTGTTCTTAAAGCATCAAATTTCAAAGGACAGGGAGATTTAGGCGTCCTGACTTTGGAAACATTTCTTCTAAAGGGAGTCACGATTCACTGAAGTGACGTATTTGTTCCGGTGTTTTCCGGTTGAATTTCCAAGACACACAAGAACAGGACCATCAAAGTAAAAGCTTTATTATATTGTATTACCAGCTACAGCTTTAATTATATAGTACAAACCATTCAGTGTTTACGCATTAAAAGCAGGGATCAGTTTATAGCCTATTACCTCACAGCCTTTTTATTCAGTTTAAGATGATCATAAAGTAATTTATTTGTATCTTAATTATGATTGTTCTAGTGTATTTATTGTTGTCTCTGTCATATGTTTAGCACTGTCCTTTTATATTGTCCCCACTGTAGTTTTATTCCCATGTAAAGCACCTCTGCCTGTTGTCTTGGGGGCCTATAATATATTATTTTGTGTGTCTGGCAAAGATTGAGATACTGCCTAACAGAGGAACAGACTTGAAAGCTCCCCAAGCCACCATAGTTCAGCTGTTTTGCCTTTTTGGGATAAAAGGAATCTCCATTAGCCTTACTGGCTACATTTTGTTATAATCTGTGACGGTTTCATTTGACAGATAGAGAAATGCAGTTTTCAGATATAGGCAAACTTGTATTGTTTGGGGTAAAACATTAAAACAGGTTTGTTGAAATGGATCAGAGGCCTAAGGCTCCGTTTACACTTGACATTTCAAGGTCGATCAACCCTCGTGTTGTTGCTCTAAATTCATAAATGTAGACGAGGACAATTTTAGTTTGCCACGTTTTTTGAATTAGTTTTATTTTGAAGGTTTGTCCGGAAGTCATGTTGCTCGCCTGTGTCCGACTTGACTATCCCCCCTCATAATGGGGGGGGGGGGGGGGGGGGGGGGTGGGGCCGACTTGATGCATTGCCGGTAGGGGGCGTGGGGGGTGCCTCAGCTGCGGTGCGTCCCACCCACACCC
>JAVQJF010089132.1:0-13899 GCA_036023855.1 Gadopsis marmoratus
CCCCCCCGCCCGGGGTGGAAGGGATGTGATGCAGAGGAATGAAGTGTTTAGAGGTGAAGGGGCGCATCAACCCCCTCTGTTTCATCTCAGCACGACTGCAGCCTCGCTCAACCTCAGACAGCAGAAAACAGGCCGAGCCATTTATCTGTGTACAGAACTGCGGAGACCAGATGAGCAAACCTGCAAACCCTGATCCGAGGACAGCCTTCTCTCTGAACGGCTGAGTTCAGAGGTCGGAGATTGGAAAAGCTGGTCCTCAATTCCACAGTGTGACACGGAGCCGCCGCTTCAACCAAAAGAATCGTGACAATCGTTGAGTCATCGTGGTTTCCCAAACACGACCCAGCGAATCATAAGAGTGATACCTCTTCATGGAGATCAGGCTGGAGAACTGTTCTTACAAAAAGAGGGCAATTTAAAATGTATCAGCAGCATTTTCAGGATCTGTCAAATATCATCTTACACATGCAAAAGGAACAGTTAATATATTGTCTGTTCCCCCTACAGATAATAAAATATTGGATTATTTTTGGTATTTGTGGAATGAACATAGGGAATTCCTCCCATCAGCATATCCTGAGACTTTATGGTTTTGCCCACAAACAAGTGACAAACCAGAACTGATGAATATTCCATGAGCATACAAGGTGTCAAGTTGGCTTTTAGCTCTTCAGCTTTTTAAAGGCAGACTATTTTCAGCTTTTAAAAGGAGGATGTTTTCGCTCTCATGAGAGAAAGTTGCATCTTTCTACCTCCTTTCCCTTTTATATGTTTTGCTAAAGGCCTCTGCTAATCGTGAATGTGCTGTGTGCACATAAATGCTAATGTCACATTCATGTCATGTGGGAGTTATCATCCAAGTTGTAATTATGACTGGGGAAACTAGTTTTTGCCCTAAAAACTCCCAATATATCTGACTAAGCAATAGAGAAATGCCTTAAAAAAGCAAACATGGAGGCGTTAGCCATTCCTAACGGTTGTTCTGCTAATTAAATGCTAATGTAATTGCACGCACAGTAAAGTCTTCTTAATTTTATACCCTCACACGACAAAGTCTGCAATGCTACTACCGCAGCTTGTTAGCAGTACCCATTCAAAATGTTTTGCTAGCTTGTTAGCTAGGTAGCATTACTGTTCCATGCGAATTGTAGCTAACATTTGTGTTAGTCTGTTATATTTTATTGGTGATTATTGATGCTAATGTACTTAGATATATTAATCTGTGTATATGTTGAATATGAAATGAATTTCTGGTGTGGTATGTCACATGCCTTTGTAGTATGGATTATGGATATTTAAGATGGCGACTCAGAAGTCTGAAGAAGAGTCTTGTGCTCAAATGATCGCAACTAATAAAAATAATTTTAATGGGAGAAACTTGATGTGCAGCTCTGTTTTTCAGCTCTGCTAGATTTCTTTTTGATCCAGCACCCATCTTATTGGACAGTGGGATGTGCATGTCTTTCTTTTAAATCGGTTTTCTTTTACCGTTTCTTAGAGAACTGTAAATTCCCTGATTGCATCTTTAAGCCAAAATATAACAAATGCAGATGAGGGAAATATTACAGCTAGAGATGGAGTAAGAATATGAGGTGCTTACTTTGAAGTTTCTCCTAAATCTCTTTGTCTTCCACTCTGTCACCCTCTCAATGCACTCTTAATAGTGTCCATCCTTTTCTAAACACTAATAAAGACAACAAATTGGGACTGTGTCAACTATGTTCATGAGAAGTTAGGGAGGGAGAGTATGGGAGAGGGAGGGAAACAAATCAATTACAGGCACTGATTTACTTCCAGGCTGCCTTATCGGCGGCTTAGCTTGCCGGTCAGGTTCCAGGTAATTCAAGGGATTGCATCCATCGCCATGTACTTCAGTTATCCCTGCAATCCCATCTCAGTCTCCATGTAAGCACGCTGTGAGACAGGAATATTAATAAGCAGCCTTGGCTTTCAAAGCCTGGGCCCATGATCTGCAGTGACACCTCTTCCCTCTTTCTCCACTGCGAGGGGCCACCATTTCGTGTTTTATATTCTCCCGGTGTGCGTGGCGAGTTGAATATAAAGACACCTCATAGCATGTGTCTTTTATACCCCCAGGTCTCAGATGTTTCTGGATGAAATCCATTCACACATGCCACAGTGCACTTCCTCTCAATACACGAGTGATGTGTCACACACACACTGTAATCATTCATGTGAAGGACCTTTATTTGTTGGGCGTCTCTAATTGTCAAGAGCAGAGAAGACCTTGTTCCCCTCTCTGCTTGACGCTCCCGTTAGGAAAAGCACTATTACAGTTCTTTGGTTTTCGGAGGCTGAAGGACAAGATCTGAAGAACAAAAGACTAAAGAGAGACTTGGGCGTCCATTATGACCCCCTCCACTCCAACTCAAACACATTCAAGCGCACTGTCTTCCCATTTCAGCCGTCCACTTTCTCACATTCTGCCTTTATCTTTCAAGCTCGTCCTCTCACCTCTTGACTTTCCCGTCTTTTTCTGTCCACCACCCCCTCCTCTGACTCTTCAATCACAAGCGCTTGGCTGCCAGTGGGATCAAGCCACAGCGAGATGCACGGGCTTGGAGAAAAATGGATGGCTAATTCAATCAAGTCTATTATTCCTGAGGCAGCGCCACGTTATCAGCGGCACTGCAAAGGCGTTTTGATGCATTGCCTTGATGCTCTGCCTCGCCCCCTTCCCCACTCCCACAGAAATCAAAGTTGTTGTGGTGCAGACGAGCTTCATAGAGTCATCAGAGACCAGAGAGGGCTCGTTTCAGCAGGGCGACACACAGCAGTGAGGCGTTTACCGTCGCCACAAGGAACCCTGTCACAGCAGCGAGAAGTCAAGTGTCAGGTGTCATCATCATGTGCAAACAAGGAGTGAATCACAGTCTGTGTTGAGGTAGAAAGATCAGTTCAGTAAGCAGCATTAGACTGATGTTGCAACCATGAATAGTTTATTAATAGCATAAATAAACACTTGGTTTTTTTGTCCTTTCTATGATTTTTGCCTGATAGTTGACTGACCTTCATGGTCAACTCACCTTTCACATAGTATCTCAAACTCTGATTTCACCTCTAGTAGCTTTAAAGCTGCACCAATCGATATTTTCTTACATGCAGAATGGATCAAATGTGTAAAGTAAATCATGTCGCTCGTAGTCACAAACCCACAGAGAATTATCACCCGACTCAGCAGTTCTCCTCAGCTCTACAGAACATTTCAGCTTCTTTAAGCTCAGTGTTACAGGGAACAAAAGCTCAGATAAACTGTACACTTTCTGCCCAATACTAAACGGCGGACAGACAAAATTAGCCACTAGCTGGTGAGCATCGTTTAGCATTTATAGCGGCTGAAGACACAGCTATTTTTCTGTCACTTTGAGGAAACCAGAGCTAAAAAGAAGAGTGAATCTTGCCCACAAACATGACTCCTACTGCAAATTCACCCTGGAGCCTGCTGCTCACAATACTGAAATGTTTGATTAAGTTCACTTTCAGTTGTGTTTTACTAAATGACAGCAGGCGTGAACTTCTGATCTGATGACCTTTTCTTTGTAGACACCATCATGCAATTCTGTTGATTCTACGAAGAGCTTTGAGAACTCTTTTTTTGTTTAACTGGAACAGTTTTGGTGTTTGCGTCACATAATCTCAAAAGTAGGCTTTTTGTTTTTGAAAATGCAGCACAATAAAGTTATCAGTGGATACTTGCACAGCAACTTTTTTACGAGACTTGTGTTGACAGGTACAGATCCTTTATAAAGTCTGTAACACCTCTCCAGCATACTGACAAGCCTATTAACTCTCAGCATCAGTCATTTCCTTAATAACCTTAAGTAAAGTTTGACTCAGACTACATCTCATTCACCCTCCGTGTTACTTTGTATGCTGCACATGCACAACTATAACCCTAAACGCTATATTTATTTTCCCCCCTTGGGGCCAATTCTTGTGCTCCTTAGCACAGCAAAGAAAACAATATAGGAGAGGAAAAAGGTTGATCAAAAGGAATACTTCAACATTTTGCCTTCTTTTAAAGGGTAAGATGAGAAGATTGATTGAACTCTTATATCTGTGTGGTGAGTACGGACCTGGAACTGGGAGGCGATTAGCCTAGCTTAGCACAAATATTGGGAAGCAAGGGGAAAGAACTATGTGCCTACAATAGAGAAATACACCTACTAGCACCTTAAATTCACCACTGAATCTCTGTTTCATCCATACACAAATAGAAAACAACTAGTACTTGGCAGTGTGTTCATTTCTAGACTTCAGATGTGTTGTTAGGTATAATATTATAATTCCAGTCTTCATGCTAAGCTAAGCTAACCACATCCTGACTCCAGCTCAGAGTCGTATTGATTTTCCTCATCTCACGCTCAGAAAGAAAGCAACTAAATGTAATTCCCACCCTTCCTCTATAAAGTAAAATGATTAAAGAACACAGAATGTTTATTGTAATTCAGTTAGCTGGCTGTAATTTACTGTTTGTTGGCGTGGTGGCGTAGAAAAACCTCTGGGGGCTTGCCTGAACAGTCCCAGACAACAACAAATGAAAATCACAGGCTTAAATGCATTAGATAACAGTGTGTAAATGGGATCAGTATCGAGGCAGTTGGGAATAAATTGACAGGGGTGAGCAATGTGAATGATGAGACCATGTAAGTAAATAGGTTTGGACAGGGTGAGTATTGAGACTAGAGACAGTTATAGACTCAGACGGGAAAAAAACAACAGGCAGTGAGTGAAATACTGTACAGACTGATGGCTGAGTAGAGACTGAGAAAATCAAAGGAACAAATAAAAAGACGGAGAAGGTGAAGGGTGGCGTGCAAGTTCGTAAACGATGAGGAAAAAAAGAGAGAGAGAGAGAGAGAGAATGATGAAAGAGTGAGAGTGACAGAGAAAGACAGAAATGGACGTAGAAGGAGGGAAGGAGAGAACAGTAAATAGAATCTCTCCATTTAAGACAGGCTGCGCGAGAAATCATTTCCCTCACGTCCAAGCTGGGTTTCATTTAGGCCATTAATCACAGCTGTAATCGAGAGCTGAGCCCTGTGCTCCACATCACACACCCAGTAACATGCTGTACGGTGAACACCAAGGAGCAACCGTGTGGCCACATGGGAGGAAACAGCACTATTGAAAACAAAAGCTGATTTCACAAAACTAGCTGGTTGCCAAAAAAAAAAAAGCAGCCTTGCCCTCCACACACGGCACGAGATAGAGGAAATTGTACAGATGGATTTTTCAGTCGGTTTTCAGTGTAAAAATAACCGCTGCAGGGCTACATCATTTTCTTTTAGAAAATGTATCAGAAACAGCTGTTGATTCCGTGATTGGCATTGAAAGTTGGTTGCCTTTCAACCGTTTTTGTTCCGCGGCGATATCAAGAAATAGCTCGAAGGGTTTCCGTGTCTTTCGATATTTTTCAGCACAAAAAAAAACAAAAAAAACCCCTCAATTTAATTTAAAGTTAAACTAAAGTAAACTGTAATGATAAAACCGTGACTGTGCATATTTCTTTCAAAAAGAGAGATATATTTGTGGAAACGCTGGGTGAGTGGCAGCTGTGCAGCCGCAAAATGAATAAAAAGGGATTCAAAAAATGAACCTTTTACCTATGAAGAAATAAACAAGTACTCTTCAAACTTGCGTGTGAGTCTTCAGTGCCGCCTCAAAAGCGCTGCCCTTAAGAAAAGCCCGGCGTCTGTCCTCGTCTGATGATGTCACCTCCTCCTCCCCAGAGCTCCTTCATCAGCAAGGTCAGGAGGCCCTCAGCGTGGGGCTCCACGGTGGCAGCGCTAATGCAGTCAGCTGAAGATAATGGGGAGTTTTTGGGAAGTGGACCTTCAGCGTGACCCTGGAGGCGAGGTAGAAATGCTGACTAAATAATTCATCAGCCGTCACTGATCCTAATAAAAAAGAAAAAGAAAAAGAAAAAGAAAAAAAAAAAAGAAAGTCCCATGCAAATGAAGACGAGTGCTTTTTCCCGTTATGGCCCCGGATTCTGCAAAGGCCCGGCGTGAAATGCCTGAACAAATCAAAGAATACACGCGCGCCCACCACCTTAAAGCCTCCTTTAAACAGAAATCGAAGCAGGAAATTCATTTTTTGCTCTTTCGTCACTCCATTTCACCGTATGTTATCCCGCACTGTGTATATGAGCTGCAAGAGACAACCTCTCTGTGATGAGACATAATGTCTCTGCCAAAACGTGTGGGGGCGATTCTTCACATCTTTGCAAACAGTACAGTCACAAGGATCTTCAGGATACACAAAGCAGCAAACAGTCAGCGTGGACGTACGGTGTACATCACATCAGGAACACGTATGCATTATGCAGACTGTGACAAACATTTTGTTTAGTGAGTTTCGTCATCGAAACTGCCTTCCTTCTGTCCAGCGTAGGTTGCATTAATAATGAATCAATTTTCTGTATTTTGAGTGCCCTTTATATATTTATACTGCGGGTATGCCAGCACGATGTTTGGGAGTGAAAAGTTTGTGTCCCATTTTTTGTGCTTTAAAAAAAAAAAGAAAAACAGGCCACCAAGTGCTTTTCCATCCTCAGATCTTATTGTCTGACAGTCTGCTCTGAAAAGGGGTTTTGTTGGGATCCATTAGCGTGTTTTGTACCACAGTGAAAACCCCTCAGTTCCCCCCGCTGTGGTGCATGTAACCCACATACATGCAGAGACGTAGGCATACATACACGCCCCCAGGCTTCGAAAAAAAGGATGCAAGTCGGCGTTAGTTACTATGGTAGCCAGTCAGGCTCTGCTTGCCTGAAAGCACAGCGTAGAGGGTGGCATCAGTGTCAGTGAATAGATTTCTTCATGGGGACACCACTTTACCAGAGCACGTCGGCGGCTCATCAGATCCACACGAACCAACACAGAATGATCAAATGTGTTGCACAAAATGCTAATGCTTTGCAGCCTACACAGTGTCAGCAGATTGCAGAGTTGTTATTCCTACCCTGGTGAGGCCACCCGGTAAGTAGTGAAATATGGGACAGGTCATGCAATGAGCCAGCACTTGCCTGGGGCTGGGGGGGGGGGGGGGGGGTTGCAAGTAATGCACAGTAAACACTTCATGGCTTTATCTAAACTGACAGTGTGTTGCAAGTCTGATCATTTGTGTAGGCTTTTTATCCATGACTATATAAACTATGAGCCTTCTTTTACTTAAAGGGATGGAACGCTCAAATCACAAAAAAAAAGGAACAAAAACGTGTTTTATCGCTTTTGTCTGTAATGGTATCTATCCATGCAGAAACCCGGATTTTGAAATATACACTTCTATTTTTTGAAGCTCTTAACCGTGTGCTCTGTTTCATCTTTGGTGCGAGAGCAAAGCAAACCGACCGCAGGGTTTTCTGAGAGTGGATATGTGATTTTACTGTGAAAAAGCAAGAACGCTCTTAAATCCATCTGCTGACCGTCAACTGTCAAGGGAGCAAACTGAATAAGCAGCATATATATACGGAAGCATAGATACCTATTTGGTAACCGTGGTAACACATACAGCATATGCAGCAGAAGGTGAGTGTGGGGACTTTTCCCCACGTTGTTTGTAATTTGGAAATTAAACCTATGTTAGCTCCAAGCATATTCAGAGCAGTTTGTTCAAGCTCTGCGGCGAGCGTTTGCTTTCTCAGTTTGGTCCAATTTTATCCAGGTGAGAACAATTTGAACACCGCTGAAGGTTTTCCAGGCAAAGAGCCCAGAAAAGTCCATCACGGCCCGCTGAAATACAAGGCATTGGCTGTCTTGATTACTCCCATGCAGACTTACAGGATAGCAAATATCCTGAACTTACTTCTGAATTCATATAAACTCCGGGACTCTTATAATATGGCAGTAATCCACGCAAACTTAATTAAAAAATACAATAAAGTAAACACTTCTCCTGCGGTTAAAGACCAAAGAAAATGAACTTTAGGCTTCATGACTGGTGCTGTTTCTCTGACTTTCTGTCACTTGCTCGCACAGGAAGCGCTACTACAAGTTTTTGCTTATTCGTCTTCAAAAGACGCCGTTTGACATTGTCTAAGAACAAAAGTATATTTAACTGAGGCACTTATCTGTAAGCTTTGTTCCAGGCTGGAATGACTCAGAGACGACCACAAAAGGCCCTAGAGACACACTACAAACTCAGACCAGCAAAGAAAGGCTCTTTAAAGTGGTTGTGCTGCACTTCCACCCTGTTCTAAGCTGTTAGAGGCTTCCCTATGAGTCACCTGAACACTTCTATTTATCACTGTCTCGCTGTTGCGGCAAAGTCATTCCTCAGCTGGGACAGGAGGACATGTTAGAAGAAAAAAAAAAAACCTTACCTTGCCCGTGTGATATTTCTGAGCGGGCCCTTAGCGGCGGGCCGGGCTCTGCCTCTCTTAAATGCCAACACGCCGCTCATCCTCGCATGACAGACACTGGAAGCATCAAGGATGAGATGAAGCAGATTGTTATGGCACCATTTGAGCCACGCCGGTGGTGTCACTCTAGGGATGGCAATGTTGGTCTGTTGATCTAACGCTCTGGTGAAATAGCGTGACACCTGTTGAGTGGATGTCCGTGAAACTCGGTGCGGAGAGATGATGAGAGGTGACAAAATGACGCGAGTAAATCGACAGAAATAAATGAATAACCACTAAAATACATCAGGGAATATCAGGCTCCCGATAATAATAATTTAGGCAATTATAATATTTAAACAATTATCTAAAGAATCATAATATTTAGTCCATTTCACTTTGTTTCATTTATTCACAATTTCTTTTAAAATATGGCTTTAACATTGTCTGAGTAGCGTTTTGCAGCTATAGGGTTAAAAATGTTGCACTGGTCCAACACTGTTTCATGACAAAATCCCTTTAAAATGAAAAACACGCTGTCTGTCAAGAGTATGTTTAAGTACTCCTTTATGTAATTGTATTATTTAATAAACAGGGTTAAAAAACTAAAAACTAAACAGAAACATGTTAAACTTTAGCATGCTAATGCTCACTATCTCCTGCCCAAAACATCGCGAACACAAAACTGGTGAAAAACAGTGTAATGGTCTCAGACTTCTCACATGTTTTCTGCAATTCTTTTCTAACATGCAAAATGTGTTTGCGCGTTTTTACATCGCTGTTCATGAACGGATTAAACCGACGAGACACGTGTTGCTTAACGAGCTTTCGCGATGTAGGTGTAGGTAAAGAGAAAATAGTGCATTCTTGCTAAAGTTGCACAGCCAACTTTGCCTCATGTTTTCGTCAGTGACACTCAGCATGTAGAGATGGGAATTTATTGCTTCTGTTTCGCAGAGGCTTCACCTCGGGACAGCAACAATACAATCCCAGAATTGCACCCAGCCCTGTCACTTACCGGTGAATGAAACAGGAAGCGTGCGTGCGGTTGGCAGCAAACTGGGAGCACCAGTGAGAGGATCAGGGGTAAATGAAAATAGATTAAAAAGGGATTCATCCAGTTATCAAGCCACTGCAGACAATCTCTGCTAAGTGATAGCAGGGCTATTCAAAGAGGAGGACGTGACCAGCCCCCTCACCTTCAAATCGGCTGTCCACCGCCTCCACGTGTGAGCTGTATTTGGGCTCCACGACCGTAGCTATAGATTTAATTAAACTGGGAGGAGGATTACTGATGAAACGCTGCAGTTTAGCAGTGTCCATGTGTGTAGGCTTACTCTGTTTCACTTTGAGCACTCTGAAAAAAAGAAAAATGTGATAGCTTTCAGCACGGACCTTTCATTCTGGTTACTGTGATGTGGTCAGCCAATACTCCAGTGCCTCTACTTGATGGAACTTGAGCGTGTAATTGCAACATGCTGTGCAACTGCTGCGTTGACTCTGCTAACAGTGGGCCCACTTTTTGGCTGTATTCATTCATATTTGAACACGGTTGCTGTTTAATTATTTGAAATAGTGAAAAGTGGCTGCAGCAGCAATGCTGCCTGCTATTTCCACCTTTAATCAAATCTAGACTAGTTGGACATGAAATCTTGCACACTCAGCAAACTGAGGAAGACTAAAATGCAACCGAAAGCTCTGAAAAGAAGACAGTGTGTCCCTTTAGTTAAAATGTTGGGTTGTGTTTGTGCCAAATTACTGTTTACAAAGTCCAGAATAATTCTCCAAGGTGGATCTAGATTTGACTTAATACGACAGAATAAAAGTAGTCTTTTTGATTGTGGCTCCTCGGGGGGCCCCACAACATCCCCAGTTGCTTTGTGGTACGTGCAAATTGGTTTGGGGACATGCATCATTTAATTAAATTAGAAGAGGAAAGTTGTTGGTGGTGGGGGGTTCTGGAAAGAAAAGGCCTGTTCTTATTCTTAGCATAGAAGGGGATGTTACACCAAATGAGCAGCTTCTCAGTACTGACGTATCGACCCGCCCATCCCTAAGCATTAGTACTAGGACACATGTTTCACACTATTCCACTGATCGACAGTTGTTGGCAGTATGATTTCTTTTTTTTTTTAAATGTCAAAAATCTGCTTTGTAGTTCTACGAGGAAAGACATTCATTCAGCATGTGTGTTGGGCCTCAAGGACACACACACACAAAGCTATTTGGTGAAGAAGAATATAATGTAAACAGAGCTTTTGTTTGCATGTAAGAAAACTCCACAGGACACCTTTTCATTTCACAGTGGAGTCGTGTTTCGGTCCCAGCTGCAACAAAGGAGCATTTCGGATTCGCTACAGCTCTGATACTTGCCTCTGACTGGCTTTCCTGGCTGAAGCTTTTGGGTATCATAACATTTCCTTTCTCCTGATAAATGCATCAGCATGAAAGTAAAATCGTTACAACAGATGAACATAACATAAACCTATAGTTATTGTCATTTGTTTTAAAAATTTCACGAGCCAGAAATTATTTTTTAAAGTGTGTTGCAGGAGCAAAAATAGAAAATATTTGGCACTGTGGGTCAGATCAGATCTGCTTGGGCAGAATAAACAGCCTGCAGTGTGCTTTCATCCGAGAACTGAGGCATCAGAGCCAGATGTGTCACACTGACAGCTACACGAGGGCCCGGACCCTCATGCTCTACAATTATGAAGCTTGGATCAACTAACGTCTGATTGCTCCCCTACCTCCACGTAAAACAACTTTCCCCTTCTGCGTTCTGGCTTTTCCTCTACGAGTCCACGCGTCACAGGGACTCCTTGGCAACCGAGTCAGCGCTCTCCCCGTGTTTCATTCAGGTTTTTCTGTGACCCAATTTTCCCTGGTTTAGGCTGCATAAAAGATGAGGCACAAAGGCAATTTTTCACAGGGCTTAAAGCCTTTTTCTTATGAGACAAATTGTGCAAATGGAAATGGGTCACAAAATTGCTATAACGTAATCACCATTGACATGTGAATGAAGCCCAGTTGTATCACACAATCACATAAGATTATGGTAATCCACAGCGGTTGTGTTTCTCAGGTGTTGTCGCCTACTGTACGTACAGTCACATTAGGGGATAAAACGACCGATCCGCAAAAACGAGAAAACCGAGGAGACGATAAAGTTTACAAAGTCAAACGTTACTTCCATATAAAAACCCGAAATATGGATTTACATCTATGCGTGCGCTGCAAAGACATTTGAACATGAAATCACAAGAGCCATATGAAGACGTAGCGTATACTCATACTGATCCAAACGCAGTTTGCGGAGGGAAAA
This sequence comes from Gadopsis marmoratus, assembly GCA_036023855.1. NCBI lineage: Eukaryota > Metazoa > Chordata > Actinopteri > Centrarchiformes > Percichthyidae > Gadopsis > Gadopsis marmoratus. The sequence continues at coordinate 11,691 of JAVQJF010089132.1, forward strand.
CTTTGCAAAACAGATGGGCAGATAGCAACGTCTGACTGATTGTAGATTCATCTGAACTCACTCCTGAGACTTTGCTTAATGATCTGTGTACCTATTGAAAATCAGCCTGGAAGATATCGATGCCTGCCTGATAAACTAGGGAGAGCTTGACTTCCAAGAGCGGCTTTTGGATCTCGTCCAGGTGAGCTTACTTCCCTTTGTGGCTCAGTTGGCTGGAGATTTAGAATCAGGCCTCTGTCTCTCTCTCTCGCTTTGGCCTATGGCCCTGAAACAAAATGATTATTCCTCACATTTCAGCTAATGACTTTCGCACATCAGCATATCCCGCTCTCCAACGCATATCAATTAGTTGGGACTGCATGAATGCCTGAAACACTTATGTGGGCAGAGTGCTGACACCAGCAATGTGACCGAGTCATCCTCGCTTGACTCTTAAGTAGTTGTGATAACTCCGGTTGCGATCCAAAGTTAAAAAGGTCCCAATTTAGAGAGCTGAGTTCAGTCCAGTCACAAGTAGACTCAATTAGTTAAAAGTAACAACTAGTTCTACATTAGGACAGAGGTATGTGGTAAACATCCAATGTGCGTATTGTGTATTGTATTAAGAAGAGAAAAGGTTAGTCTTGCTGCGCAGATAATTTAGCATTTTTGCATTTCCGTTTCGCTCGTCTCGACGCCAGTGGGCTTTCTGGAATGTGTTTTCGTTAGATGCCTGAAATAAGGTCTGTGGTTTTTGTTCTATGACATAAAACACGTCAGTAAACACCCCACTCAATCCCAGCAATTAGCCAATTAATCAATTAGTCGATTGTTAGAAAATTAATCCGTAACAATTTTGACAATCCATTAATGATTGAAGTCATTTTTTAAGTAAACATGGCAAATGTTAACTGGAAAAAATGTACCTTTGCAACATGAAGATGGGCATTTTTCACTGTTTTCATTTTACAAACATTTTATTGACAAAATGTTCTATATTTTATCTTTTTCTTATTTGGCATTTTATAGACCAGTCAATTCAAATTTGGGGGTAGAATCCACAAATTCTAATAATTAATGAACACGTTTTTAGTGAACAACAACGCTGCCAATCTTTGTGACAGAATACATTGCATATCCTGCGGCTCCTTCACGAACGCCTTTAATGTGACGCGGCAACAGCAGGAAATGTTCGGCTGCATTAGCAATAACTCGTTAGTGCCTATCAAGAGGACATGCATTTAAATCAGACGGCAGTTTTGCAGTCTTGTCCGTAAAGCTGGTGGCCATACCATGTATTCATCTGCATGCATTACAACCTGCCAGGGAGGATGTTTCCCTACATGTCCACTGTACTTGTTCGTACACTCCCTTTCCCCCTCCTATGTCCTGCTACCATATGCTGTCCGCTGGTGCCCTTAATTCCTAATGACAAGAACAGGAAGGCTAAAAGCAGCACGAGTGAAGACAAGTGACAAGAGTCAGCTCATACCTGGGAACAGCAACCGGGTTTTTAAGAGGCCAGTCTTTCTCTAGTCTTTATCTATCGGAAGAAATGTGAGGGAAAGAAAAGTTTTTCTCTCGGCCCGAGATAGCTCAGGTTGATGGTAGCAACTGATAAGCTAATGACTGCAGGATGGAAACGTGTCAATAATATCCTTCCAAGTTTGTCAAATGCGTGTCGAGACACAGAGATATAAAATCTTGAATGATGTCATCACCTTGCAATATCGCATTAGTCGTTATATATGTTGTCACTGATGTAAGATATTTAACTGATGACTAAAGGTTAAATAAGATGTGATGCAATGGGTTGTTTATTTTTGCATGTTATTTACATGCTGCTATTTATATTTTCTGTCACATTGTGATCTGCAGGTTATCGTGACAAGAATTCAGATGACTCATGTGAAAAACGACACGTCATCTATGGCAGAAAGAACAGAAATTAGTGTGCAATTAAAACTTAATCAGAATAATAACAACAGCATTAGAAAATGTGTGTGAAATGGTTACTAATTGGCATCGTGGTTCCAGACCTCTAAATCATCCACCGCCTACATGTCTAGTTTGTTCGGCGACTTAAAATAGGTCTGCTGTTGCCCACTGACCGAATGGAGATATAATCACAATGTTTTTTGGTGGATAAAGAATGCGAACGCCATCTTGCTTCATATAGTAAACTCACATAAAAACCGGTATTCAAAAAGTCTCAAATAAGATCTGAGGG
>JAVQJF010089136.1:0-32929 GCA_036023855.1 Gadopsis marmoratus
TGGGGGCCTCCGCTGTTATTGACCTTGCTTGAGCTTAATAAGAAGAAGACGGTGGCCAGGGTATGACAGTGAGCATGAGTACTTCCCCGCGGTGCGTGCTGACTGACTGACTGACTGACTGACCAGTGTGTCTGTTGGCCTCTGCTGGACAGTGACAGCTGAGGGCCACGACGAAAAGGTCATGTTCCAACTGTCCAGACATTAAAGCGTCACATGATTATGCTTCAGTAAGGTCTGTGACGTATTCTTTTGAGACAAAAAAAAAAAAAAGAAACTGCCATCTGGAGCCTATACAACTTAACAAAATCTACATAGTACTCGGAAACAGTGAGGTCACTGGAGTCAAGGCAGTGTCAGGGTCATGCTTATGACCGCCACACAATCTAATCTCACCAGCAGTGACGTACATGTAGAGATAGTTTTCATGTTTGAATAAAAATGTTAAAATGTTGATTTCGTTTACAGGAGTCAATCTTCAGTGCTAACATATAGCCTTTTCTTTTGCAGGATGCGGACACTGCATACTTCACAAAGCCGAAGACCTCCTGAAAGTCACATCCTCCAGAGGAAACGTGTTCATTGCATTCCTAATGTTCGACCTGGAAAGTTATTGGTTTCTCTGCAATAGTTTTTCTTCTTTGCCTTCATCTAGAAGGATAACATTTAAGGACACAACTGCTTTGAAAGCTCAGAGCGCTCTTCCCTGGGCTTGCCAGCGTCTGACAAATGGGTAAATTCTTTATTAAGCTTATATGTGAATAAATCGTATATTTTACTGTTTTGTAAGAAGCATCTTCATGTTATGGTTACTTGATAATTATAACATGACTTTAAATAATTATGGATTCATGTAGCAATGAAGCACTTGAACCTTTTGAATGCCTAATAAAATTTAGTTTCGATCAATTTTCTGTCAGTTTAGTGAAACATAAAACTGCTTCTGCCAAGCTAGTATGTACAGTTACACATATAAAAAACATGTGCAAGACATTATGGACAAATTCATTTAATTTCATTCTAAATTGTAAACAAGTGAATTGTAAACAAAACAATAGCACTACACCTTACACAGCAAGACATACCCAAGGCACATCCTTTATCTTAAAACATTAAAATTCTTGTCCTGATTTTGAGGACATGGAGGGGAATCACCTTAAAACTGAAATCTAAAAAGTACAATAAAACCAGAGGTATTCAGCAGGTGTGTTGTAGGTGGGAGGAGGGCAAATTGATTCACTTTTGTTAACGTTAAACCACAACGTGTGCGTCGGTGGAAACCTATCAGGGACTCTTTCAAGATAAATTAAATTTTATTTATATAGCGCTATATCATAAGTTATCTCGTAGCACTTGTTAATATAGAGCAAGTCTGAACCAACTCTAAATATGTTCAAAGGGAATTATTTGTCTTTAATGTGCCGTTCTAGGAGGTAGTCCACATTGTCAGAATCTGTAACTTGATTTTGTAACTTGAACAAGAGTACAGTGGTGATGCCACTGCTTCATTCTCTGTGGTACAGGAAATGAAGCACCAGAAGTCAAATGAATGTGAAAAACAAAGTAGGTTCCCATATAGACATCTTCTGAACTCATGTGAGTGAGTGGGTTCAAAAGTAAAAATCCAAAATTGATTGAAGTTTTCTCTTGAGTTTGCTATAGTTTCCACATGAATTTCCTATAACCATTAACTTCGGAAATGGATGTACCGAAAAGCATTACCTTCCCTCTCCAAAGTATGTTCAGCAGAAAGGGCAGAAGCCACAGGTCAGAGGCAGGGAAAGTGAAGGGGGGCCGAGGAGTAAATGGGGTATCCTAGAGGGGGATCAGCTGCCTGAACAGTTAGGTTCCTTAGCATGAAGGGGTGAGCCTGGATGCTGTAACGCTCCTCGTCATCATTAGTAGCATACAGGAGCTCCCAGGAAAGGTTTGCCCACTGGCCTCGCACCCCCTCTCCATTCAGACGGCCCACATGCACCAGCTGCTCCTGCAGGGACAGGACTCGCCCTGTGTAGGTACCCTGTGGACAAAGACAGTCAAGCATTCAAAATGTATCGACTGAGATCGGCTCTAAATTGCAATTTTAAATAACCTTCAGACTGGTATGTTTAATTACCATAGAGAGGTCATGTCCTAGAGAGAATAGGAAGGGTTTCTCCTGAAGGACACTGTCATGCCAGCCTTTCTCTGTCACCAGGCCAATGTACCAATCCCTTTCATATTCCTCCAAGGTGCTGAACAATTCCTCAAGGGACTCCATGGGTCCCAGACTGGCTTGATCAAACAGCAGCTTGAAACTGAACCTGAAGGCAAACAAAACCATAGAGGCAGAATCGAATGAAATATACTTCCTATTCTGCCATAAATAAGGTTGTGATCAGAATTACTAAAACCTAGAAACTTGGTAACTGCCAATTTTACCTGAAAGCACGAAGTGCAAGTTGGTAAAGTTCTTTACTTGAGGAGAGCCATTCGAGTCCTTCCGTCCACGGTATATCTCCACAATAGAGTCTGTAGATGTAACTGGGACTGGTGAAGGCAGACTCTGCCCCCAGTGAGATGAGACATGAAAGTGCAACCTGTGCATGCAGCTCTTTCAAGGCTTCATCCTCCTTCAGGGCTTTGGTCATGTCCTCTGAGGTCTCGCCCTGCACAGCAGGACCAAACCGCCCCAACGAGAACCGATACCAGTCCTCAGGAAACAAAGGCCTGAGCTGCAGCAAGCGGGATGGTAGCAAAGGTGCTGTCCTCCACCCTGTTGGTAGGTTGAATACCTCAGACTGGGGGCAGCTGAAGTTCAGCTGAGGGAGAGAGCCAGGACTCTCTCTGAAGACCTCTGGGTTATGGCCTTTATCCACTGCTGGCATCCCGATGCCCAGACCCAGAGGCTGTAGTGGCTGCAGGGCAGAGAGAGCCATGTTTTCAAAAATACTGTCCATCTCCACAGAACCTGGCAGAGAGGTCCCTGTCTGCAGCACTGTGTGTCCAGGCTGGGCCTCTGCAGTCACTAATGCCACTGTCCTCCTGGCTGGTTGAGGTCCAAATAAGTCATCCTCATCTGACCAATCACCAAAGGAGGTCAAACTGGAGCTATCCTGTCTGAATCTCAGTGAAGACACGTTGGATTCCACCACCACAGCCTCAGGTGGCAGGTTACAAGTGGTCTGGGCCAACTGGGAAGATTGGGACTTCCTGCCTCCAAACCCTGGTCCTTCTTCACTGCTCCATAGAAATCCTTTATGCTTCTGCACACAGTATCGGAGAAGCATCCACACCAGTGCTTTCAGAAAGTCATCCTGAAGTTTCCTCAAGTTGTCATGAGAGTCAATGATGCCAGAGAGCACATTTCGGGCATCAGAGTAGACTCGCACCGCAAGAGCAGCACAAGGGGTGAGGGCGTTCCCCCAGTGCAAATTAAAGCACTGGGTGAAACCAAGCTGCTCAGGGCGCTCAAAAGCAGCCTCGAACACCTCATCCACCCTTCGTGCCTCCACTGTGTGGCACGAAGTTTCCTGAAGCTCTAGTCCCTGTATAAGAAATTACATTTGTAATTTTTAATTACAAATTAAAAACACACACACAACCCCAATTTGTAATATTACTGTAACGGACTGCAGTGATTCTTAATAAATGAACAGAAAGGTAGAGTACCTTAATGTTGACTGTACAGTAGCCATATCCTCTCTCCAGGATCATTATCCAAACCATACGGTCCTGAAAGCGCCCAAGAAAATGAGAGCCCGGGGCTAAAGAACCTATAGAGGGGGAGAAAATGATCAGCCATCCAAGCATCTAACAAGAAAAGAGATACATAAATTGAGGGAAATAAGGAAGGGAAACACAATATATGTGCATCATGTAACACAAAAGTAAGGGACTCTTGGTGCACATCCCTGTCATTTTGCATGAGCTGTGCATTCCTCTGCTGACGGAGGGAGACGTGTTGATACAGGAAGGTCATGATACTGTTTTAGCTGGCTGACTGCACAGAGATCTAAATATTTAATCTTGCAATGGCAAGGTGATGTAGGCTTTTGTTTTAAGTTGACTAGTGCTTGCTTGGCTCAAAAATAATGTCATGTCCCATAACGACATCTCGGAATAGTCCCTGCTGCTACCTCATGACGGGAAGTGACACGCTGGGCAGCCTCCATGTTCCTGCTCACTGCTCCATGGCCCCCAGTGTGAGCAAAGCAAAAGAACACTACAAACCGCCATCGTTTGACTGTGAGCATCAACCTAACATGCACTTATTCTGAATTATACATCACAGCCACAACACCCCCAAGATCACAAAAAAAAAAGCTTGAGTGATGACATCACCCCTGAATTTTTATTCAGTTTTGAATCATCAAACCCTAAATACAAATTCTATACTTTTCTCTTGTCCCCTCCTGATGTCGAGTACAGAACAAAATCATTGCAGCAGCTCAGTTTGGCCTAAGAGTATTACACGGTTAATGGTGCGGAAAGATTTGGATGTAATGAATACAGATCAGAGCTATTTTTTTTGGGTCACTTCACAGGAAGCTTAACTGGATCATGCGAGCTCACATTACTGCCAGCAATTCCAAAGAGCTGCTCACAACAACATTCCTCTTACTATTAAACCATATGGGGTGACGGCTCGATGCTCTTTGATCTGCATACTGTCCCTACTTGATCAGTAGGAAAATTATGTCACTACAATTAAAATAGTACAAGTCAAAACACAGTGTAGTAAAACTCAAAAATAATGTTTAAAATTTTGTTGGAACTGGTGTGTGTACTGCTGTGGGCAGTAAATAACCAAATCAGCAAAGAGAAATACTGTATGTAACGTAAAGTTAAGTTAAAAATAAACCACACTGAGTAATATCACATTTAATTTTAGATTAATGATGAATTAATAAATGATAAATTCCAAATCTTTTGATAATTAAGTTTAGTGATAATAGAAAGCATTTGTTTTATTTTCTTTATAATAAAAAGTTATTTGCAACATTTTTTAGATCTGAATATCTGAATTATACGTGTATGCTCTCAATGAAAACAACAATAGAATATTCAGATAGATTTGAAGATCTTAGAAATAATAAAATAGTAAACACTGTTTCATTGTAATATTTGAGAAAGATTAAAAAGGACGGCACCACAGACGGAGGAGATAATCAGATGTGGACAACTAACCCAGTGACCCTCTTGCAAAGGCCGTCCTCAGAGCCGAGGCCAGACTTCCGCTCATCTGCTGGTAGAAGATTGAATCTGGGCAGGGGCAGGCGGTACCTATGGGGCCTGGCCAACTGCGCTGAGGCCTGGGGAACCCCACCAGGAAGATGGGCAGGGTGAAGAGGGGCAGCAGAGGGGCGGAGAGCAGGGCAGAGAGGGTCACCACCACCAGCAGCAGTGGGCATAGGGAGGCGTTCAGAGCCAAGAGAGTTCCAGCCGACTGACGCCGCTGCTTCTTCTCTGTCCAAGATGTCACCAACACAGTCAGACTGAACTTTAGCTTGGTAAGGAACTGGGTCAGTCTGTCAATCAAAAGGCCCACCTGGATCAGAAACACACAGGCAAACATGAAGAGCACTAATCTACTGAACCAGCTCATGTCTGTGTAATATACAGTAGGAGTTATTTGTGTGCTTCATTCACTTTTAAATTGTACTTTATGTACTTTTAGTTAAGTTTATCTATTTCAACATTCACTAACCAAATCAAACATTTGGGACAATTTCACTACAATATTATTAATATACACTCAGTGGCCACTTTATTAGGTATGCTTGTAAAATAAAAATACAATCTAACACAACAGCTCAGCCATAGCTAACAATAATGGCAGACACTACTAATTTAACTATATGTTTCTGATTGCAGTTTGCAGTGGTATTGAAGTAGACTGTATTATATTGAGAGGTTTCTACTGTTTTGCCCCCATTTACAAATATGAGGTGGGCAGAAACACATTTCAATATAATACAGTGCAGTACAACACCACCATAAACTACGACCTCAGTAATAAACATATAGCCGAATTAAAACCTCTCTTCACACTATCAACAACAACTAAACATTGAGGACAATGTAGAATTTGTGGCAGATCTGTTGTAATGTACATTGTATAGGTGTACATAATAAAAGTGACAATGGAGTGTATTTTAAATATACTATTTCACCATGGCTCAGTACTTACCCAAAATATTTTTCCTGTATGTTGGAAGAAAAAAAAAGATGACACCAATATGGTATAAATGCTTCAGCCAAATATTGTTTAGGCTCAGATCCCATGCACTGTCAACAGATCAATGTACTGTTCACAGCTACAGTGTAAAATGTTTAGGTCAGTTGTAAGCCTATGCAGATGTGACCTCACCAGAAGAAGCTGAACACCAGTGCCCAGGTTGTCCCAGCCTGGCAGAATGTTGTTTCCTGCTGCAAACCGCACCAAGACCACCAACACCATTTGCAGCAGAGCATCCTCTGAACTCTGCCAAACCTGCACAGGAACAAAGACAAACCACTGTGCTGAGATCGACTGCCATAACAAAAAAAAAAATCAAGAAAAAAACACTCTGGGATTAATCATCTCACATCATTTTAAGAAAAAAAATTAAGGATATTGGGCAAAGGAGATGTATGAAATATTTTTCCACGGTCATACTTTTCAGTTTTATTTTAAAGAAAGATCTATGATTTGTACTGGTCAAATTAAGAATGTGCTTGGAGTTGCATTGTAATAATGATTTTCTGCATGTCCAAGCAAGAGTGAGTGTGAGCATACCACTCTAAAGGCTCGCGTGAATCCCACACTGAGGGAAGCCCTGTGGAGCGGCTGCAGAGATGTGTCCATAGACAAAAAAGCAATCATTGCAAATGGAGACACTGTAAAACACACAGTAAGTGCAGGTCAAAATCACATTCACATACAGTGTCCTGTAGTGTTCACACCTGAGAGAGATGTTAAGATTGGAGAACATCAGACATAACAAGCTCACCAAGATAAAGAAGGACTCTTCTGATTGCTGCAGCAATGTATAGTCCTCTGTTCCTCTGCTTGAAAGTCTGCACACTCGACATGCCTTTAGGGTACAGGGGATTGAGGAGCACCCCTCCAAATACATAGGCCCCCTGGATCTCTCTGAGAGCCCAGCAGAAGCAGAAGAGCACAAGGAGGAAGCAGCTGACAGGAGCCTGAGGTCCCGTAACTGAGCTCTGGGACTGAGCTGAACCGAGGAAGTGATGCAACAGCCCTGCCTCTGCCATCGCCACCAGTAGCAGGCTCAAATACAGCAGTAACTCCCTGCAGCCCAGATTCCAGCCAAAGGAACTGGGAGGAGGTGGTGGTGGTGACCCCCCTCTGCGAAATCCATGGTCCCCAAAGGCTGCCCTGGGACCTCTGCAGAGTTTGCCAACCTGGCTGAGGTCCAGGCTCAGCAGAAATCCCGTTGAGATGGAGAAGAGAACCACACCCAGTGTTGACGGAATGAAGTAATTACACACAGCTACGCCAGCAGATACACCAAACATCAACAGCAGCCTGCAGGACAGCATACACACAAAGCCAGGGTTGATGATACACAGGCTACTGCAACACAACTAGAATCTGATGAAGAGTGGTTTCCCACATTACGCACAACAAAAACTGTGAAACTTGATATCCAAGTGTCAGCCTCACATTATGATGATTGTTTGGATGCATTGTAGATGAGCACAGAAGCAAGGTATAGACATGGCATCGAATAATGAACTATGTTTGAAACCTGAGTTCAAAATTCACAGTGAAATGATGACCATAAATAAACGTCATAGGGTGAATGTGATTGTACAATGTGAATTGTAATAGTACCATTGCTTCAAAAAACAAATAAAAATGTATTATTATTGTCTTGACACATGACTTATAATCTAAATATTTAACTTTAACAGACACAAAGTATACTAGATATAAAAAAGACATATGCAGCCATAACCAAATAATAAAGTTAGCGATTCTTTATTTTAATCTCAAGGCATGAGAGGGATCCAGTGGTGTCATTTCCAAACATGTTGTGGTTGTTTACAGAATTTTTGACTTTCAGATTTTCCACTCAGTTTGTTTTAGCTTTTGGCACAGCTAAAAAAGAACATTTGTCAAAATCAGTGTAAAACATCTGATAAACGCTAAGCATGTCCTTTCCATATGCACCTGAGGTTGCTGGACATGGGCGAGCCTCCTAAGCCAAACACGAGAGCCTGCTCCATGCCCCAGAGGAGCAGGGCGTCCAGGGGAGGCAGTATACCCAGCGCCCACAGCAGAGGTAGGAAGAGGAACAGCACATGGAGAACTTGGCTGGCCAGTTGGAGCTCAGGGATGGAGCCCGAGAACCTAAATTGGAGCCCGAGATTGAGATTTATTATGGCAGCAAGCATTGTAAAATATAATAGCATACTATTAGAGGACTTCTCAATTAATCAGACTGTTGCTCACCTATCAGCCAAGTCCACAGCAATGAAAATAAAAATGTAGAGGGGCCGGGTAAGTGGAGTGATCTCATAAGTGTCCTGTGCCTGGAAAGTGGCTGTCTCTGTAGCTGTATTCACAATGAGGGAATACTCAGCTATACACAGTGTCACCCAACTCAAGACAAATACCACCAGGGATACACCTATGTTGCCGTAGAGAGCAGTCAGTCTGCCAAGGAACACATACCATGTCCCAAAACCACATAGTACCCCAGCTAGTACTGTATGCAGCACCACATTCAGCCCAAACCTCTTCCCAGGGGCAATAAATCGGACTGTCTCTGGGCTGACACAGTGGGTGAATTCCACTTCTTCTTCATCAACCAGGATGTTGGGCGCACCAAGCCTCTCCACTGTGTCACTCCGTCGAGCAGCATACAACGCCAGGGCCTGGACACCCGCTGCAGCTCCGAACATAAGCATACCAGAAAGCACTGTGGCGTGGAGCTCCTGAAGCAGCTGCAGCTGGCAGAGCAGAGTACCAATGCCCCCAAAAAGCCATGGTGTCAAGAATAAGACTGCCTGGTTGACATAGACATATGGTGGGGCACAGTAGCCCAACTTGAAGCGTGGACCCCCCAACACTGTCTGGGGGAAGCGCTTCCAGAAGAACTCCTGCTTGTACTCATTAAGAAGGGGCACATCTGGCCCCATTCTGACCATTCCCGAAGGGGTGGCAGGTCATCTCCCCACAGCTGAAGGAGGGTGGAGGGATCCACTCATCATCCTATACACGTGACTCTGTCTGCAATGAAGCACACTTTCAGTTAGGAAATAAAGAAATCATTTTTAACAAACTAGAGAAGCACTAATACAACATGTCACTGTCATACAACAGTAGCCCCAGTCTGTGGTGTAGTAGTAACACTGCACAAACTGGAGTTAACTCAGTAGTAAGTTATGGTGAGTTTTAAACTGCAATATACTGTCAACTATTTTTGCTGCCTGTATTTGGCATGATTTGGGAATGTTCTATTATTTTATAAACACTGTTATTGTTAATCAAATATTACTCTTGAATAAAATAAATTATGTTTAAATCCATTTACATACAACGGCACAGGCATGTCTGAAAAGCCTAACTCCTTTCGCACCTCCTATTTGCTTCATTAATCTGACAACATAACGTCAGAGCGCCCCTCCAAAAATACATAGGCCCCCTGGATCTCTCCCAGAAACTCTCAGTGAGTTATCTGTCGTTAGCATCTTTTACAATAAGTCTCTACTAAAATGGTACGTTTTAATATCAAAGGGATCACGAATATCCTTCGGTCTATAATGTAGAACACAAAATGAGATACATGCAAGACATGAGCAACAGCTGCTGAGTTGCCATGAAAACACACCACAGAAGCAGTAGCTTGTGGATGCGCTAACCTGTTCAAACTAGTAACCGGACATTTCAAGTCACACCTCATATGATCAAACCAGGTACCTGGCGAAAACTAACCTGAACCTCTCTGAAACTATTCTTTACCTTAGCTAGCTATATTATTGTTAGCTTGCAATGCCAGCATCTTTTCAACTTGACTATCCGTTAGCTTGCTATTAGCAGTTACAGGTAAATAGCAGCAGGTTAGCAACCTGCGGCGTCAGTGGCGCGAGACAAACTTACCGTTAACAGCAAAATAGCCGACTGCAAATAAGCTTTTTGTAATATTTGACGAAATAGGTGGTACTGTGGGGTAAACAGGCGGAAATCGCCAGCATTAACATTAGCTGTGAGCTAACCGCTTGAAAGCCAAGCAGCATGATACAGATTGTAGCCTATAGGAGTGGAGACGATGGTACAGCGCGTTCCCTGATTGGCTTGAAACGTATAAACCCCGCCCCTTCAACAAATACACACTCATACAAGAGAACATAAATCCATGTTTGTTGTCTTTTGGATGGGGGATATACTATATCTATATATATATATATATATATATATATATATATATATATATGTAATTATTTGCAACAAATAATCGTAATGAACAGCCATCAGTGCATTAACATGATGTTGCTTATCTGGGAAATGAGGCTGTGTCTCTACTAGCTCCTATTTGTATCCAAATGCGGGCACACCTGTGAGACAATCTGTATATGGGCAAAGACGACGATGTGACCAGATGTGTTCACCAACAGCAGCAATAACCCACTGGTTCAACATGTGAACAACAGGTGTTCCATGAACATCCAGTGTGTTTTTGGAATCTGTGTAACACTGAATATTGAGAGAAAATAAGGTTTCTTTTAGCTTTTGGAAGCATTTAATGGGGAATATCCATGGATTGAACACTGTTGCTTTACAGAAATACTCATGAAGCACCAAATTAGTAACTACTGCACAGAAAATTGAAAACCCTGTTGGGTTTATAAACATAAAAATACAACACAAAGCTCAATTTTTCATCAAGATTCATAAAAGTGGGAATAACTTTGAACAATGTTATACACATTATACAGCTATAAATCAAGAGACAGACTGTAACGGTCAGTTTTTGTGAGTGGGAATCACAATCATCTGTATGGACCAGCTTTATTAGAAACTATAAACAGTTGAAAAAACATGAATACAGTCAAATGCAGATAACCCTCCTCAATAAATAACAAAGAATGTATCACTTCAGACTTGATTTACCCTAAACAATGAAAAGACCATCCCTCTTTGCAATTATAATTACATCACATGACACATTCCAGTGGGTTGTTGATCCTCCGTATCCTAAATAATTATTCAACCTCTTTCTTGCCCGTATCTTTAAATCCTGATTCGAATGCGCTTATAGTCAACCCCAATAACTGACACAGGATTTCAAATATTGCATTCTAAATCCTTATGTTAATAAAAAAAGAGCAAATCCTACACGTATTTCATTATTTCAATCTAATGAAAGTGATTGTGGTTAAGTGTCTGCCTCTCCAAAAAGTTGATTTACTTGAGAGGAGGGCAAAAAGAAGGATCATGAAGTGATCAACTAAAAAGGCCACAATATCAACACAAATAAAAATAATCTGGAGCCAAGGAGATTAAATTGTTATTCACTGGGGCTGAGAGGATAAGGGTGGCCAGGAGGTTGTTTCCTTGTCATCTTGAAAAAGCAATTTCTGCTGTGTAGGACACAATAAAGCATAACAGAAAAGCCACGAATTCACGACAACATGCATTGCACCCTGCAATCCTCCCATAGCACCATTTATTTAAAATCATTATTCCGTTTTTGTTATGGCAGCCTGATGAAGAATATCAACTTGAATTAAGACTTGTCATTAAAGGAGAAACACAAATGCAAATACCATTAAATAAAAAAGGCTTATACCAAATTGGCTACAATCTACAAAAAGGACACCATCTGATGGTGCTCTGAAAACTGATTCCCGTTAAGAAAATTGGGTATTTATCTGTTGTTTGGTTATGGTTACCTTGTTTTTGCCATTTTAACCACGCAACATGCTTTGTGTGATTGAAATAATGTGATAAATCACACACGAGCCCAGAAATGAATAGCAGTTAAGATTTAATGCTTCTGCGAGTCGTGCGTTCATACAAAATGTCTACACAAAATAAAAGCATTTTCCTTTTCCTTTCATTCTAATTGTCACTCTCACTACATTCTTTTATCTGTATTTTCCCAATCAGTTTCTCCATTCGCTCTTTATTCTAGGGTGCCTCACAGGAAACAAATTACAGCAAAATGACAAGCGACAATAACTCATTGATAGATTTCAAGAGAGGCAATATGGCAAGATTGTTTTTGAATACAGGATGTATTTGTGTGGGATAAAAAATAAACTTGTGTGACTTAATATGCACCTTTTGAAAACAAAATAATTTATAGTTTGACGATGACGTGCAGTTTCCATCAGCAGCCAAATGCGGAGAGAACATTTCATTTTTACAACAGCAATTCCAAGTCAAGTGATGTTGATGTAATTGTAACCTCTACCAGCGCACTTCTAAACTTAATATAAGCTGGTAAATGGTACAAAGCTGGTAAAATAGGTTGTTTAATGTTGTTCATTCATTACACATACTGTATATACAGTGCATGTAATGCTTTGATAAGCATTGCACAAGATGCGGTGTTATCTTCAGCATCACGCATCAATCAGTGTCCTCATTCCTCTCACTTCACCCACAACATCAACTAACGCTAGAACCTGAGTAGATAGTGGTGAAAACATGGCCCATTCAGCAATTATTCAGAGTCTTGGGCTAATGGTGCTCTGAATGCACAGACAGAGCAAATGTAGGGAGTTAGTGGACCAGCAGTAATGGCCCCATACAGAGCATGTGTTTTTCTGTGCGTGTGTGTTGCTGGAGATGGGGGAAAGAGCATTATCTACAGTATAACAGATTCACAACAAGCACAAACATGTCTAATTATGAATCCAAAACTGTAGAGACCAACTCACTTTCCCCTCTGTCTCGTTCACCTTCTCGTTCTCTCCCGAACTGGGCTCCATATCAGCCAGATGAAAACATAACATGTCACATTCCATCCCATTAAACGAGCTATGGACCATGTGGTCTACTCACATGGAGGAGCGAAGAGGGGGGGAGACAAGACAGAGCGAGCAGTGCATCTGGGTTCAGTCAGAACTGATGAATTATTCACAATCTTTATGCTAATGTAATTTTAATGTTTAAAATACTGACAGATATGCAAACAGAAGCATACTGTATGAAGTGCTATGCTCACTATAAGCTTACACTACACACAGAAATACAATTGCATTAAAGCGTTATACTTCTAACATACGTATATATATACTGCACATACTGCACACAGATATAAAATGTGTAATTATCCTTTGCAATACCTAATGCATTAGAGAGCTCTCACTGAGCCCCGAAATCTGTGCATTAGAGTGCTTTTTTTGTGTTTTTTTTTTAATGTGAGTCCATCAGCTGCCATTTGATGTCAGGCAGCGCAAGGTAATGACAGTGCACTCACTTGCACAGTCATTAGCCCCGCTTAATGCTAGGGATTAACACAAATTAAGTGAAGTTAAGTACATGCATTAGAGGAGGTTGATTGGGGAGAGCTTTTCACTTTTTCTGCCTAGAGCTGGCTGTTGCCTCGCATGATCAGCAAAGGCTACACAGGCAGGAAACACAAAATTAAAGCATGCACAGATATCTGCCTTCAACTGATAAATTAATACCTACAGGGCAGGTAAATTCATTGAGGACTGATTAGCAGTGTCCTAACGGGAGAGCTAATGGAGCTCTAAGGACACCTAGTGGTTACATTCACACCACTGATCCATAAGGTCCATAGTTCAGGTTGGTGGAAGAAATATGAGAAAATGTTGCTACTTCTGCTTGAAGTGATGTCCTTTGGAAAGGGTGTTCTTGGTGAAAAGGAACTATCTGCTTTTGCTGCTGTTTATAATTTAGGCATATATTTCCCAAAACTAGCTCCAACTTAATTATGTTGTTTAAGGAGAATGTATTATGAAAAGTACAGGTCTCAAGTTAAATAAAACAATAATTTAACATTTCAGTTTCATTACAAGAAGTTGATAAGTCTGCAGTGACACTGAGAATGGCCTTCTTGCCCTGCTATTTATGCCTACGTTGATGGATGAGAATATACTGTATGTCCATCCTCTTTTTCACATGGAGGTTTTCATCTTACAATGATCAGTTTAGAGGTCCCAGAATACAAAAGGTTTTACTGCATCCTCCACATTTATGGTTCAGACTGTTGTTTTTGTTAACTACAGGACTACTAGACTGACAGGAAAACAGGGAGGATTATAATCTCATGTTCATCAGATCTAACATTATAAATATAAAGTGGAGTAGGTTCATTTCCAGTTACAACACACAAGATTTGCCTACTAGTTGAAACTGCAGTGGGCTTTTCAAAAAGAGGCTAACGTGATGAAAATGACAAGCTCTGAAATCCATTTGGACCTCATTCAAGATTACATCTTGATCTGAGTGCCTGCAGATTATTGTCCACAGAGAGGTGTGCTAAAGCTGGATTATCCACTTATTGGGGATGCATTTGACGCAATGAACGCAGCATTCCACCCTAACACGCCCTTACATCTGTGGGTGTTTTTTCACTTGTTTGGGGCAAAGGATGGGATAGCAGTAGAAATGACACCAAAACCTCTCATCCTCAGATTACCATGGTCCGCATACTATATGGATAGAAAATAAGGTCAAACATCATTACAAATGCATTTGAAACTGCATGCAACCTTCAAGTAGCCTCATTTTCTAGCTTTTTAGTTTTAGGTTAAATTAATATTCAAAGAGTTGCAAATGTGATGTATTGACACGTAAACAGCAACAAAGTTATTTATCACCATGTCAAAAAACAAAAGGCAGTTGAATTGCCCTATGTTCTATGCTTTCCTCATTAATCATGCAAACGTGTGCAGATGCTCATATACATTAAGGCACACTTACAAAAACACCACCTTTGAGATATGATGTCCTAAAATACTATGATATATGAGCACACCCCAGTCATGACTGTCGCCTTTGGATTGTGTACTGATTGACGAGTATGAGTGCAGGCTCCGCCTCTTCTGGCTGCTACATGGGTGGAGGTTTGCCACCATTTGTACATCTGTAATATAACAAGCAACAAGAAACAGTCAATTCTATCTCATTGTAAAGAAGTATATTTATGTCTTGAATTGTGGATTTACCAACCTGCTGTTTTGCTCCAGGTTGGGATACGTGACGACTCTGTTCCCATCAGAAAGGAGACTTGTGGTTGTCAGGTTGCTTCCTGTTCTTCGATTGTGTCTAAAGGTAATGTCAATTTGGCCGCTTCGAGTAGCATTACCATGCTTGTGCTTCTTGTCTGAATTGGGAATTAATACAAGGGTGTGGGATAGAGAGCCGGACTAAGGATGTGAGTGTCAAACCAGTGGTCAACTTAATACACAGCAGTTTTCTGGTATAACGTTATTCTAAACAGTGAATCCTTATTACTGTATTAGAACTTGAAGAACAGATTATTTGCGTCGATCTAAAGCGTGCTGTTGTTTATCAAGAAATTAATCATCTTCAAAGGAGAAACGTCACACTCACGCTTGTATGTGCAATGACATTGGGTGTCGTCCACATTCGTCTGCAGGACATCATGACCATGCATAAAGTACTGCAGTCCTCCACTTATATACATTCCTGTTAGAGGGGTGTTTCTACGCATGAGGGGTAGCAGTCCAGGTAGGCTTATTTCAGTGGTAGGAAGGAAAGTTCCAGCACATTGGGAGCATGGCTTTAAGAGAGAAAGACATAAGTAATACTCCAGTACAGGATTACATTGAAAAACATCATTACATATTCAGATGTGTAAAAATGATCTCTTCAGTGCCTCCAGGGCCAACTCAGTGTATTTTACCTCACTGACATATGTATCCTGACACTGTAATGGTTTCTTTTTTCTCTACCTTCGCATGGCTACTATTGTCACTGCAGTGTGTCCACTCCACCCACACACTTGGCAGGGGATTGGTGATTCAACAGCTTGTTGTTCCACCTATATACACAGCTTATAGGGTAATAGTAATTACTACTCATCAATAACAATGTTCAAACTCAAACAAAAGCAGTCACAGGTATACAGTGACAACTGAGTGGGCAGTTATGAGAGTCATTAGGGGGAGGATTGACTTTGTGATTTTAATGAAAAAACCCCAGGATCGCTGCTCTGTCATTTCCATATCTACAGTTAACAAGCAGAAAGGGTCGTGTTGCCCTGGCTAATAGGGGGTAAATCCACTGGTGCATTATCGGCTGGGCACATTTCATCTTAATCAGCAGGATGCGAGCAGCTGCTTTTAATTCGTTGCAGGAGAATTACTGCCCTGGTCTCTCATTACATGCACATCAAATCAGTCAGTCTGAAAGAGTTTGACGCCAGCTTTTCCCTTTCTTTGCTGGCTACGGTTTGATCATTGTTTCGTTCGGTTGGACTACATCCTACATGATAAGGCCCATTATGAACTTTTACACAAACCGTTTCATGCTGAAATACAAAGAGGGATGTAGAATAAGAGATTGTGGAAATGAAACACATTCCTTTCCTGCAAACTAACCTTATTCCTAATCTTACAAACATGTTATACGTATCTTCATTTCTGATATGTACTGAATGTATGCATGGCTGTAGCCAGGATTGAGAAAAATGAAGCCACAGGCCTTCCCAATGCTCGCCTCTGCACAATTTTATGTCCGAACCTGAAGATCTAAATGGTGTTTCAACACCTTCTCCTCATTTCCAGGAGTACAATTATGGGGGTATAAATGCTGATGCCTTAATTTATTTATTATTTTGTTATTCTTAGAGTAATCTAAAAATACTGTCTAAAAATACTGGAATCTTATGAAATCCCACCACATTAAGCTTTTAATTGTATAATTAGGTTTTATACTGAGAAATAAAATACTGAGGATACAACCTCAATTATTGCTACGGCCCTGTATGTGTGAGTGTTTCTGAGTGATTATGCATGTGGTATGCACTTCTCACTGATGGGTCACCACTGATTTCAGACTGACTGAGTTCAGCCCTGGTCCTTTCCTCCAAGGTGACTGTCACTCCATCCAGGACCTGCAGCTGGGACAGACGGAGCACTACCGCTTGTCTGTGGCGAGAATTTTTGGCTACCTGGAAGAAGAACAAGCACCTGATAAAACAACACGCTGATCAATTATACGCACCCTAATTAGTATCCAGCAATTTTATCTCTAGAGCCTCAGACTGCCCTGAGACATCTGGGATAAATATGATGCTCCATGGGTCCCAATGTAGTTATCATGGTCCCAAAAGCTATTCCAGTGACCCAGCTGACAGCAGCCGATAGCCTGATGCCCAGCTGAGGGCACACTCTGGCCAGGGTACAAATTCAGTCAGTCCAGTCATAGAACTTAATGTTCCTATAGGACACTGCTGCTGTGATTAAGTTGTGACTTTGGCTAGGGAACATGGGTGAGGGAGCAATCTCCTGCTGTCAACAGCAGGAGGTATTGTCTCCAGGGTGGCTGTTGGCCTCTACCCCCTGGCAAGATTAACTCCTCCTATGGGAAGAGAAGGGGGATGGGGTCGAGCACTATAGAGGCCACCACAGCTGAGCATAGGGAGGCCCTGGGCTGCAGGCTCTGCTCAGGCCTGATCCATGAGCTCCAGATGGGTGATGTAACCGGGCCAATAGAGCCCTGCCATTTGGTCAAAGGATTTGTCTCTGATGCCGGCCAGTTTGAGGCTCAGCAGATGGCCCATCGTGTAATCGCTTAATTTGGAGACACAGTTACATTGGGATAGTGTTTTGGATTGTGCAAGTGAGAAATTGAGCCTGCAAGCTTGCTTTTGATAATTTGCTTGCGAGTGAGAGTTCAAAGTATTCTGTGACCAACAATAGACTAATAGACACACATCACTGGGCCAAGCTCATCATATCAAAACGAACTTGCATACCATTTTTTTGCCAGTTCACATGACCTAATTGTGTTTAATGCACAATAATAAACACTTGCAACACTCACAGGATTGCCGACAACAGAGAGCTCCATCAGCGAAGGAAGAACTTCTAGTTTTTCAAGCACTGTGATGTCCTACAAAAAGTAAAGAAGCAAGGATTATTATAAGTTATTTTTCAGTCACTACGCCCTGATTTAACTTTTCTTTCTCACTGGCTGTAGCCTGCTGTGTGTTGATAATAGAGACATACGTTATGCATCAGGACTGAACCTTTCATAATTTGGGTGTCGGGAGGATGGAAGCAGCTGATGGGAGAGATTACATGTGTGAGCTCTCATTAATCTCATGTTTGGAGTTTGGGCACGGAACAGGGCATGAGGGTGTTTTCTCTCATTCCCAGGTTTATGGATGCACTTGGCTGTGATTCAAAGACGCCTCCACTGTAAAAACCGTTGTGCTGGGATGATTGCGGTATTTTATGTCTTAATTGAATGCACGAAAACATTAAGAAAGTGAAGGGAAAAAGGAAGTGGCAACAAAAGTGCAAATCACTCGCCCTGGGTGAGAAGGAGATGCAGACTGAGAAGCTGATTACACGTTGTCCTGATTGTTCACCTCTTTCTTCATACACATGGCCCTGACCTTCAATCAAACTTGATTCTCCTTAATGCTACCCCTCGCATGCCACAGCGGGGTGGTAATGACTCATGATTACTATACTGCATGCCTTACTTTGCAAATGCAGGAAAAAGTAATACTTCTGCACGCTGAATAAAATACATTCATCTAACATCTGACAGATTTTGCATATGAACCAATCAGTTAAATCTGGTGGTAAATCAAAAACTGCACAAAAGCTTACTGTGACCTTGGTGGTTACCTCAGGAAATCATAGGCATTAAGGCAGTTTAATTGAAAATCTGAATATAAACATAAAAAGAACTCCAGCATCTAAGGAGACTACTGCCGCTGGAGGAGAATACCTGCAGCTTGTTCATGTCAAGAAAGAGCTTGCGAAGCTCAGTCAAAGGATCTAGATGGTTGAGTTCCCGGATCCGGTTCTCTGCTAGGTGCAGTTCTAGCAGGACGTTCTGGGCCATGAAAGAATTATCAGCCAGAGCTTTGATCCGGTTCCTGTCTAGCACAAGCTCTCTGAGATGATGAAGTCCCTCCAAGCCTTCCACCTGGGTGATCTCATTACCTAAGGAGAGAAAAAACCTCATCAAAACAATGGAAATATATTTCAAACAATAGTCTAATATTTCGATAAACTAAATAGGTTAAAATGCACACCCTAAAAAATATATATAAGGCAGCAATCTTAAGGCAATATAAACATTGGTTGGGTATTTGTTGTTTGCTCTAGGTGTAAAAGGCATGAAATTAGACAGTTTCGAAAGGTCCCACGGCTTTGTGGCACAAATCACACTGACAAAGCAAAACTCAATCAAAAGCTGTTGAAAAGAAAGTCAATCGTTCTTTTCTTCAAGTCTCATCCCCACCTGGCCTAA
Organism: Gadopsis marmoratus; assembly: GCA_036023855.1. Classification (NCBI taxonomy): domain Eukaryota; kingdom Metazoa; phylum Chordata; class Actinopteri; order Centrarchiformes; family Percichthyidae; genus Gadopsis; species Gadopsis marmoratus. The sequence continues at coordinate 19,430 of JAVQJF010089136.1, forward strand.
GGTCTATGGGAGACTTTGCTCTCAGCGCTTGCCTTTTCACAGGCTCTATACACTGCACTTTTAATAGGCTTTGTGAGGGAGGAGTGGTATGTCAACCATACATACCTTGAAGGAAGAGTGCTTTAAGATTGGTGAGCCTGCTGAGCTGCAGATTGGCCATATTGGAGATGCCATTGTGACTCAAATGCAGCACCTCCAGGCTGCCCATCAGTGGCTCCAGACTGCCAGTGGGCCCAGTTTCCCTTAAACACAGTCACAGATTGACAGTTTGCAACCACTGTGGTTAAATGAACATCTCTTTCACCCGTCCGCTGCCTCATTTAACAGGCCAGACCTCACAGGTGCAGACCACTTAAAGGAAATCCCAGTTAGGGAAAACAAAAGCATGCCTGTCACAGCACTGCTTATAAACTAGTTTCTATAAAAGCAAAATGTGATTGGAAGATTATATCATTATTTCCACAATATAATGACAATGTACAAACTTAAAATATATAGACAAATATTTCGTGTTTTTACATTGCATTGTTTTAGGGATAATTTATCTATTGAAGTTATTAATATTAATAATGTATTTTGAATCAAATTACAAGATCTAGAAACTGTGTTTACAACTAGATCTTAATAGGGTTTATAAGCAACAACTGACAAAAATCTGATGTGCCAGTTCATACATTGGCTAGTCAGTGCTGCCCCCTAATGGTTAAACATTCAGATGAAGTTCATACACTTGGCAAGTCATACATGAATGAAAAACTATTACTGAAATAAGTACTGTGTTACCATTTGCCCTTGGATGGGCCCTGTCGGCCGTAACCACTGGAATGGACTTTACTGTACAGTATCTGTCTGTTTGTCAGATGAGCCTGAGTCTTCTGTCTGGGCAGGATGGACTCAATGTGGTTGTAGTTCAGACACAGAGCCTGTAAAGAAGACACCCGAAATAATGTGTTTGTCCACAGCCCAGGTGCATTTCAAGCCAGCTTGCTGATTTTTGACATGAAGTATGATTTGTACTTTGATGTTGGGCAGGTAGATGAGGCCCGAGAAAGAGGTGAGGTTGTTGTGGTCCAAGTTGACACTACGCAGGCTACAGAACAGGTCTGCTGGAGACAGATCAACTGTCCTGTGGTGGGAGGACACTTTTAATTAGGCTTGTCTTTCAACACCAAGTTTTTCAGAATAGTAAATCCCTAAAATCATGCTCGTTTCTGGATGTGTGTTGTGTCTGTTCAGTCCGGCTATTACCTAATGGAGCGGGACTGCAGTGTGAGGTAGGTGATGTCTTTGTAGTTCGAGTGGCCCAGATTCTCTGCTACCATGTCAGGGTTTAGTCTTCCACCAAACATATCTTTTGCATTTTCACACTCAGTTACCTCCTAGGAAAAACAACAGCAAAAACAAAACCCCTGGATGTAATTATCATCACTACAATATCTGAGAGGTTCGACTTGCTGCCGTTGTCAGTACATACCACTACAATGCCATCCAGAGCTTTTAAGAACGGTAGGTGGAACACCATATAAATCCGATAGTTTTCCAGTTTCTTCAATAATGGATTCCCATAAAGATCCAGAATGATGAGGTTTGCCAGTCCCTGAAAAGAAAGAGCATTTGAGCTCAGACAACACAATGAAAATGGTGGGGAAAAATGAAAACTACTGTGTTTATTTCTCTCCCCCTTGCCTTCAGACAGTAGATGTCTTGCGACGTAGAAATTTGGTTGTTGCCGATGTAGAGCTCAAGAAGAGAGCAAACTCTATGGATGCCATGCAGGGAACTGATAAAGTTGTTCTCCACAGACAGAAAGGCCAGGTTGGGCAGCTGATCTAGGACTGCGGCATCCAGACTAGCCAGCTTATTCCCATCGACACTCAGTTTACTCAGGTAATGCAGGTTTGATAGGCCTGAAGAAACAAGAGCAAAGACAGACAGAAAAACTGATGACTTGAATAGATGCAACCTATATTTTAGATTTGTCTTAATGTTGAAAGTGTGACTAACCATTGAGTGTGCTAATGCTGTTGTTGTTGAGGGAAAGCTCCTCCAGCTTCAAGCAGCTGTCAAGACCTTCCACTTTAGAAATGCCATTATCATTAAAGGAGGCCCAGCGTAGGTTGACCAGCTTATTCAGATTGATCAGTTTGGATATTTTCTGGCTGTCAAGGTTCAGGGCGGTGATCTGGTCAAAATTTAGGGCCACAAATACATTCAAACTTTTATAAATTATTACAGATTTTAAACATGTATTGCAATTTAAGTTACAATTGCCATAGTGGTTTTCCTAATACTTTCACAAATGCATTTTGGGAAAGAAATCCTTTACAGAGAAACCCACACTCACCTTTGCAGTCCAGCCTAGCTCTAGGCTGAGGCCCCAGGGTGCAGGACTGAGAAGACATAGGAGCTGGGCCGTTGACTGCAGGCTAAGACTGCGGGGTCGGACAGTGTTGGTACGCGAGTGAGCCAGAAAAGATGCCTACAAGCAGAGTGTCAACAGGTCTGATTGAATTACGATACGTCCTGAAATATACAGATAAAGGTTCACATACTGTACCGTGTTCTTCATTGGAGCATGTTACTACATTTTTGTTATGCAATAAATCAACATTCAAATAAAACAATAGATATACTGAAAATATCCCAACGGAATTCATGGGTCTCACAAAATGTCCTCATTATAAAATTCAATTGGATGTGCAACAGTATAAGTAACACCTTCACCTGGTTAATTTTAGATCCAGCAGCCACCTGAACAGCATTAGCAGCCTCCTCCTCTGCTACCATTATATCGTCTAGGTGTGTGAGAGTCGTTAGACGGCCTAGTATGGTCATTCTGACCGCTTCGGGCTGGAAAAAGGAAAACGTCTTCACTATTTGCCTCCTCATTGTGCCTTGTACTACATGTTTTATATTATAACAGCACGCACCCTGTTCCAGGGGTTGTACCGAGTGTCAAGTTTCAGCAGAGCAGGCGTGTGTTTTCTCAGCACAGCCGTATCCTCTCTGGCCTTGGTCAACTTGTTCCAGCACACGTCGAGCTGTTTTAGCTGACCCAACCCCTTCAGCCCTTCTAGGGTCACTAGGCGGTTATAGCTGGCGTCCAAAAACTCAAGGTTGGGCTGTGATTTTGGTAACAGAGATAATAGATGTTAAATGTTTCCACTTTATACTATGGTCCACATAGGTTCTTCGTATTGTGCCACCCCACTAACCAATTTCATTATATACTACAAAGGCAAGTTACTATTTAAATGTTCCTTTCTTATGCCTTTAGACACACTGTTAAGATTAAAGTAAAAAAATAATATTTTCTATTGTCACTTTTACCATGTGAGAAATATCATCCAAGCGTGTGAAGTCATTGAAGCTGATGGTAAGATGCCGCAGAGCTGTGAGGCGGGAAATCTCATTTATTTTACTCAGACTGTTGCCATGAAGGTTCAGCACCTGGCGATCCAACACAACGCAGCTAGTTTATTGTGAGTGTATGAAATTACTTCGAAATCATGTTGCCATTTGAAAAGCCAGAGCACTTACAGTGATCTGACTGAGGACATTGGCTCTGGCCACATTGAGCAGAATTTTGTCATCCAAGCACAACAACTTGGGCTGTGGTTTCAGTACAGGTTCCATGTTGAGCACTTGCTTGTCCAGGATGATATAGTTAGAGGGAGTATCATCTCTGCCTGTGTTATGGCCCATCAGTGCAGGATGTTCTTGATCCTAGTAACATGTCAAAATGTTTAAAGCATAAAAAGGTACATAATTATTTACTTATAGCGAGTGTTAAACTAAAATAATAAAATAAATGTATTAAAATAAATTATTGTAAAACAAGTGTCCAACTAGAGAAGAGACACGCAAATCTGAACAATGATTTATCTCTGAATTTAACGCTACTAAATTTTGCTTGAATCAGAGCTCCGCATGACAATGCGCAATTTTCTTTTTTCTTGTGCTCAAATTAAAATGGACTTTTAATTTCTTCTTTTAGTTTCCTCCAAGTTCTTCAAGGCAGGTTGCATGTTGATTCACAACACCACAGGGATATACTGTAACAAAACCGATGTATTAATTACCTCGGTGATGTATTCAAAATATATGATGTACTCAGGCAGGACAAGCTCATTGTCAAACACAAACAACTGCCTTCGTCTGGGACTGCACTCAGGACCCATGTGTGTTTTGGAGGAGTGGGGTCTCTCTGAACGAAAAGCACAGATGCAATCACATTTTACAAATACTGACTAAAAAAATAATTGTTTTCAAGACCTTTGATGTACCGCAGACCTTCACTTATTGCAGTTCTGTGCTTAGTGTCCACATTGCGATACACAGAGTAGGCTCTGGGATAGAGGCTTCTGTCCACTGGTTCTCCTACTTGGATAGGTATGCTGTGGCCCACAAACACTTTGGAAACAACAATCTGACCTACAGGCAAAAAACATTAGCATTTCAGCTATTAAGAAAAACAAACAATAGTCACAGCTAAGGGGGAATTAAGAAAGAACAACTCACCATGCCTGAAAGGGATCGTATCCTTACTGAGCTTGGATTCGCCTTGGCTGGCCAGGCGCAGTGCGTGTTCAATTCTGGGCTGTTCGGCTACACTCAGGATATTGGAAAAAGGTATAGCACCGTCTCTTTCCAAAGCCTAGTTCAAAATCACCATTGTAAAATCAGCATGATTTGGAGCATATAGGTTACAGATTCTGTTCTCTTACATAGCACTCATGTAGTTATTTCTGTATACAAAAGGAGGACCATGGTGTGGTGTACAAATTACCAACTATTTCACAATTTGACACTAATAGAGCTTTTCCTTCCTTCTATAATACATTGCATACTAGAAATTCATTTTTGCAAATTCTGTTCATTATGTTGCACATACGATATAAAGTAGTCAACTTACTAACCCCGTGATATACAAGCTTACAGTTTTCTCTTAATGCTCACTGGAATCAACTCTGGGTGACGTGATTTTGGAAGTATCCATCAACTAAGTATTACTCAACAGTATACACACCTTATATTGCTCAGCTGTTTTGAAGCCCTCCTCTAGAATGCCCAAAATCTCTTTCTTCTCACTAATTTTTTCAGGGTCGGCTATGTAGAACAAGTGCTCCAGCCGATGTTTGTAATTCCTGCTTGAAAGGTTCATTTTAGATTCAAACTAATAATAGATGGTCCTGTTACTGTTACAATGATAATAGTAATGTTAAAATGTCTGTAACTTACTGTGAACAGGCAGCAGACTCTTCGCTGGCTACTGTATGAAGTTTGTCCTCAAAGCGAAGCTTCAAAGCACTGTTGTGGATGCGGATAACTGTATTGATCTTAATGCCAGTGATGCCGTGAACCTTGAAGTCTGAATGAAACAAGCGGGAACGCAGGAGGTTGCAACACGAAGTAAACCTGTTGGGTACATAACATAGAAACGATGAGTTAAGGGAAGTGTGGTTTTGCTTTGTCCTCTGCTGTGAATTTCATGATGGTTGTAGTTGTACTTAATAATACCAGGTACGCACCAAGGGTCTGTGGAGATACCCTCTTCTAAACGAATATTTCCAACATTTTCTAGCTCCATCAACAGAAATTGGATGGTATATTCCATTGTATTTGTGGCGTGGGCCCAACTGCGCTCATACCAGCCTTCAATCCTGAATATAGAAGGACCATTATGATTGTTTCTTTATTGAGATACTTGAATGTAATAATAATAATAATAATAATAAACTTTATTTATATAGCACCATTCATACAGGAAATGCATGTCAATATGAACTGAAAGATGTACTGTACAGTATGGGGCTAAAATGTATAAAGCACTTTAGAATTCAAATATACGGACTCATCCAGCCTCCTCGTCCATAGCACCAGTCTATCCCTCAGTGCTTCAATCTTTCTGAGTATCTTGTGCTGAATGGCAGGATCACTGTCAAAGTTTGGGTCACTTCTGTCGGCTGAACCTTCAACCAGGTGGGCTGATCCATCCTCCAACATGCAGGCAGACTTCTTACAACTAGCTGGCACCTTGAGGAGCTCACGTTCAAGCTAGGTATGCATCCAAATGAAAACAGCTCTCATAACGGAGTACAATAACAGCAAATTACATTACAATTACAGCTAAATAACTTATCCTGTACTCGTGTTACAGCTGCTAAAATGATTTTAAAAATGTTTCAAGGTTTTTACGTACATTCTTGAGGGTGTGATTGAGTGTTCTGATGCATTCTTCAGGTAACTGTAACATCGTTTTCTTCCTCTCTATCAGACTTAGTCGGGTCTCTGCCAGGTTCCTCTGAGCGGTACGCACACGCATGTTGTAGTACATCATTTTCCTCATTACTGTGGACTAAAAGGAGAAAAAAGGCAACAAAACAAATAGGAATTGTTCAAACCTACAGAACCTAACTTCACTCAATATTGCTGAATGAATTTAAGAACTCTATTAATGTATTATTCTCTTAAAACCCAAACAGAGGATCGGGTGAGCTCAATTAGCATAACGCAGGGGTCCTGTTGGTCGTCTCAATACCTCAGCTGCTTCCTTGATTTGCTTGCACGAGACGTCATAGGTGTCAAGTCGCTGGAGGCCTGGCATGTGGTAAAGAACGTGTGTGGCATAGTTACACAGCAGACACACTGGGTTTGGGGTTGACGTGGGGTCCTTCAGTGCTAGTTCTCTCAGATGGGGTAGGCAATCGAGCAGGGTCAACTCCTGTTACAACAACAACAGAACCCACAGGCTACTTCACTTTTAGGGTTTCTCTTAATTCTAAGGCTCAGGTTGTGCTCTAAAAAATCTATTCTTTCTCAAGAATAAATTAAGCCTTTACCGCAGATGCCGATGTCACTGAGGGCCACATTTTACTGCTATATCTGGAAGATTTTTTATTCTCTTTTAGGCTGTTAGTAGCCGAAAGAGGCATTTTTTCACAATTATTTTGCCAAGTAAATGCTCCAGTAACTGTTGCATTGTAACTAATTATAAATAGATTGAAGTTCAAGAGATATTATATAAATCAGATGTATTATGGCAACTTCTACTTAGTGATGAAAAGAAAAATTAAATTTGTGTCTAGCCTCTGCAGCTCCCGTCTTGTCCACTAAAAAGGAAGTTTAAATATTAGACAAATGCCATAATAAGCCGAAAGTTTCTTTTGAAACATATTTTTTCCCCCGCCATACTTGCTGAAAGAGGCGTCACATTGCAATGGCACAGAAGCAAATACTGTTTTTATTTGATTCCACAGTTGCTGCAATGTGCTGGACACTCTGTGCAGTGAATGACAATAATTTTATTCTTTAGCTGGGTTAGGGCAAAAGGTGGATTGCAGGAATATGATCTGAGGTGTCCAATTAAAGCTGGAGCCACAAAACCTTGTGTGTTTCCGGCCAGGATCACCTTTAACAGGACAATGACTCAGTCTAAATGCTCTGAATGAGCATGTTACAATCATCAATCATCAAACATCAGTTACAATATAGGTCTAAAATGTATAAGAAACACAAACACAGGTATTAAAAAAAGGATAAAAGGTAGTCTTTTAAGAACATTTTTAAAATAGTAATCATGAGTGTATATTATTGAATCCAGAAGGACAAACATTGAAATTATGCTGCTCAATACCTCAATGAAGGTCCTGAAGCCCATTGTAGAATTGATTGGAAATCTGAACTGGCCCAAACATTTCACAAGAATTTGCAAATGCCCTTTTTTCAGACCAAGGATTTTAATAAGATTTTACAAAATGAGTAGTAAAACTTTTTACAAAGGATTTACAAAGGGAATTTCAAAAGCATACTTATGTTTTTAATCTTACCTTAAAGGAGCTGATCTTGTTCCCGGACAGATTAAGATTCTGAAGGCTGACATTAGTATCAAGGCCATGCCCTTAAAAGAAATTAAACATTATTTGATTATTATTTTTTCAAAACAGCTGAATCACAATCAAAGTTGGCAAAGAAAATTCAGAACCTACCAATCTTTTCAATATTGTTGTCAGCAAGGTTTAGTTCTGTGAGGTTTCGAAGTGTGTTCAAGCCCTTTAGAAAATAAACCCAACCACAACTACTAATCAGAAATGGGAGCATGCTCCTTTGGCAAAACATGGACAAACAGTCATATTTTATTTAGTGATGATAAATTGTGTAAAAATGCAGGTTTGTTGAGTCAAATCAATACAAATTCAGAAATAAACTTCATAGGTTAACACATATTGTAGAATATTGTATGATAAACATGGAAACGGATAGATGAATAAATAATTTACAGTTCAAACCTGTATCTGATTTATGTGGTTATTGCTGAGCCACAGGACCTCTAGTTTGATTTGAAATTCTAAATTCTTTATTTCACAAATGTGATTATCATAAAGGTAGAGTTTCTCTAGTTGTAGACAATTCTGCAGTTCAGATATTTCCTGCAAACAAAGATGGAACAAATTATTGTTTAATATATATGACAGATGTTGTACAATTAAGTCATACAGGATACTGTTCTGCTTAAACTATGGGTAGGGATCCATAAACGGTGGACTACACATGAAAGATTTGTTGTCATTAGATGCCACTGACAAGACAAATTGTGATTACAGTGTTTAAGGCTTAACAACTGCAATCATTCGCAACATAAACCATAATGGACTGTAATGATTCAAGGTATAACAAATTATTGTTATCAGCAAACTTACTGTGAGATGACACTGGACTACCCAGAGCTCCCGGAGCAAAGGACAGCCCTCCAGTCCTGCAATGTGTTTTATGTTCTGACCCACTATGGTGAGCTGGCAGAGCCTTGGGAAGAAGGAAAGCCCAACCATGCGGGGAAAACCAGAGAAGAAGATCTCCAGGGAGCTGATGTTCCTCCCTTCCTGTGTAATTTTTTCATAGGACACTCCATTGGCCATGCACTGTTGAGAATAATGTATGTGACAGAAAAACTTATATTTAGCTAGGCATAATCATCATTTGTCAGGAAAAATAACAATGTAATGAAAAGTATAAAATAAATGACAAACTATACACACAGCTTATACATTGCATTACAACATTTCAGATGATGAATTCAGTTGTTGGAATAAACGTAAATTTCCTACTCACCAGCTCTTTGACCACCTCCTCGTCACTACTGTGCTGTTGTTTCTCACACTGTATCATAACTCGTCTGTCTTGAAATATATATACTGCAGCTGAGATCAAGCTAAGTAAAGTAGTTTGACTTTATGAGGCATATATCCTGCTTAATTCTACTAATGGGCTATAGGGAGACTAAAGACAAAAGCATGGCAATTAGGCTGCCAGATAGGCTAAGCATGGTAACGAATACCTGAGGCTAGAAGGTAAACAAATGTCACCACCATCCATGCTAACTCCGCTAGCCTTTAAAGTTATGCTCCAAATGCCAGTATAAGCATAAATGAATATGTTACATTAATACTCCTACGACTGCGGAAGAGGATTAGGGCCACATGTGAGGAAAAACGTTTTTGTCAGGATTCTGACTTTATTCTCAGGATTCTGACTTTATTCTCCAAATTCTACAAAAAAAAGTTTACAATAATAAAATAACTTTTGCAGAAATTGAAGAGGGCACTTCAGTTGCCATAGGAGGGGATGTAATTTGCCAGAGCTGTATCATCCACCAGGATGATGACGTCAATGTCGATCTGCACAGAAGAAGAAAGAAAAGTCATTAATTTTCTTCAAAGTGCACAATGCATAAATAATGTTGCCTTGCAAAACACACGTCATTTAAACTCGACAGAATCAAAGTAAAACTCACCAAAACCGCCTTGTCTAGTCTTTCCACTGTCTCCAACAACCGCCAGCTCTGGTTCGGTGGAAATAAACCCTTAATTCACCGAGTCAGATCGTATTGGGCCTCCACCTGCTGCCTCTCTCACTTGTTCTTCCTAAGCAAACCATTAAATCAGCATTATATTAAATTAAATTAAGTAAATAAAACGCCGATATATTCACCAATTGCCCAACAAACGCGCTACTAATGTCAGCTAACCAGTAATCTGCATTACTACCAGACACAAACTCGCTGTTCCGCGGTGTCTGTGTCCAGGCACGAGCGTCTGGTTGCTAAGGAGCCACGTTGAAACGCTTCCGGTCCTGGTCATGTTTCAGGCTGCCACACGAGGGAGCCACACTGCAAGATAATTCTTCACAGTACCATACAATTTTGCTGAATTTTATAGGCACACATTTATAACGCATTCTGTCTAATTCTGAACACATTCTGTCCGTGTCATTGTTCTGATAATTGCGCTACCTTTACCCCCCGGGACATATATCCAATTATCATTTCATTTGGCACGATTCATATTTTCATTTCATCCACTCCGTCAGTGTCACATACTTCATTGACTTCACTCGTACGCCTTTAAAATGCTTTTAAAATGCCTTTAAAACGCCTTTAAAACGCCTGTAATCTTCGACTCTGCCCCACAGGAAGCGCCAACCCGGAGCCTCGCGGACACCATGACGTCACCGTCGGAGCCGTGAACTAAAACCATCAACCTCGCTCTCCTCTCCTACTCGCTCCCCGACCGACCGACCGCACCGCCTCATCTGTGGCGTCTACAAACCCGCCAGGCTCCGCTGACAGACGCCGGCCAGCAGCCGTGTTGCTGCGTGTTTGCCTCCGTCACCGATTCCAGCGCAACGGGTTGTTTACAGCAACGTTACAGATACTTCTACGGAGGAGAAGCAGAAGAAGAAGCAGAAGAAGCCTCGCAGCTAGTGCACCTTCTGTCCGACACCAGGGGAAAAGCATGTCTGCTCAGCCCGGTGAGGAGCGAGGCTCGGAGGGGAGGTGGTTCGGGGATGACTATGAGAGGAACGGCCTGTTTGGGACCACACCGACCCGGTTCGACGAGCTGCGCGAAGAATTTAAGCCGAGAGGCGGCGAGATGGCGGGCGACCTGGATCAACAATTTCATCCTTTCCAGGACGACGGGAAAAGGCCTCCCGTTGCTATGGAAACTGCTTCCACAGGTAAAGCGGACCGTCGTCGCCGTTAACTCGTGATATTTACCACTTTATTTACCACGCGGGGTTTCAGCGACAACGCACCGCTGTCGGTGTAAACACGGCGGCAGAGACGCAGCCGTTTGGTCGCAGACTTGGCGGATACAGCAGGCGGCCTGGCGTCTGGCAGCTGGGCTCCAACTTCTGGGCTTGAAAACACAGAGACAAAGATACAAGTCACTTCCACGGGATGATAGTAAATCGGCTGCTACAACAGCGACGCTGAAGGGAATAATGTTAGACACCTTAAATACACTCAGGCTTGGTCGGAGCTTTAGCCTTTGATAGTTGTGAAACATCAAATATGAGCCATTGTATCCAACCACTAGTCTCCACCAGTTGTTTGGTTGATGAGAGTTGAGTCTGTGGGATGGATTTTGATGGGCTGCAGCATGTATTAACAGATAGCCTGTTGAACTTTGAGTAGTCGATGAATGTTCACTGGCAAACCGCTCACAAATGTAGGCCTGTATCTATAATAAAATACCTGTATCCTTGGTATGGTGGGGTAGAGGGATGGTAAATAGATTACAGGCCTACGCCCCCTAGCTTTCACAGCCAGTGACTAGGTAAAAAATAATTAAATCCTATAGTTTATCAATAGAATGAGACTTGGCCAAAATATTGTATTAAGCCCGCTGTAATAATTAGGCTGCATGATGACAGGATTCCTACATTCCTGTTTTAGTATTGTTGATGCTGTAGTTATATTACTGGATGCTTGAGGCAGTGTTTTTGTGGGAGCATCATGCAGACCTCAGTTCTAAGTCCACCACTCTCCACATCACAGCTCGGCTCATGCTGCTATTTTTAAATCCTGCAAGTAACAGGGCTCACTATTCGATGGGCGAGCAAATGTAGAGCCCTGCACTTTCATTCACCAAGTCACTGAAAAATTCATGAGATGATGTTTAAAAAAAAAAAAAAACGAAGCCTAGTTTCCTCTCTTTGCTACTCAGGCCTTTCTCATGTCAGCTGGTCCAAACCAAGTTTTTTTTTTTTTTTTAAATCCATTTAAGTACAAGAGTATTATTGAATGCATAAATTGGACTTTAATCCTTTGAGGCACAGAATTTGACATCCAAAGCTAAAAGTGGTTGTTGCAATGGAAACAAAAAGGTATTGCAAAATGTACACAACCTACAAAACCTCAAAATGATCCCCTTTAATTAGACTGAGCGTAAAATATGTGGGAAATTGTGAACTGGCTAGTTGATGTTTGGCCTCACGTTCTACAAAAAAACAAACAAAGCACATGCTCTACTTTCATAACAGTGTGTAGCCCAGCACAAACCTGTGTAGGTGCACACACACAAACACACACGCACACAGATTATGTTTTGATTCCAAAAGAGGAAAGAATGGCTGTGTCTTATTGCTATGACTCCAGCTGAGCTGTGTCCATAACAGTGAAGTAATCTCCTCTGTCTCTTATGTTCTTGGTGGGAACAGTGCAGATCTCACCACATCCAGCAGGGCAGAGTAGACACTTTCCTCTTGGCCTAGTCTGCTGTGATCTTTGTCAAAGACACTCACTCTCAACAACGATTTAAACACACTTATCCTTCTCGGCCTTGCTGATCTGTAATCACAAAATAATATTTGATGTTTTGGGGAAAAAAAACTTTTCTTTTACTGAGGCCAGGAAAGAAGTTTGCCTTTGAACAGTACGAACTGTGAAATAGTATCTCTTCAAGATGTCTAGAATTGCCTCGCTAGGTAATTGATCCACGCTTGTCCTAAATCTTGTTCACAACAGCGATCTATCCCGCAGGACGCCGATAATGCTGATTTCAGCTGTATTAAATTACCACAGGATAGAACCTTAGCCTTGGATCACAGGCAATACAGAACAGCATAGCTTTTATCTTCAAAAGTTTTACATCCTGTGAAGGTTTCAAGAAGCATGAGAAAGCAAGCTGTGGAAGATATTGCTGCATCATGACCAGGTCTAAGTGTTATTAGCACATGGTGTGTCTACTAGAAGATGGTGTGGCAAAGAAGAAAATATCTAATCAGTGACACCTCATTTTGACATCCTTCCTTTTCCTACAAGCTCTCCGTCCGTCCTTAAAGTCCATTATAATGGCCACTTTATCATGTATCATGAAATGTTCTCCCACAATCCTGTCCCTGATAGGTTGGATTAGACTCAAGCCTTTCCCCGTTTCAGCATATCACCAGTGACAAGGATGAGACAGCATATGTCTACCTGGGTCTCTTCCATATCTTTCAGATAGAGAAAGCACTTAGTGGACTCTGCTGGACTGCATAAACCAGCACAGTGCATTTGTGCCTGTAGCTGGTGGGAGCTCTGCTTCTGTTCCCAGGGGGCCGAGCAGTGCTTGGTCTTTTCAGACTAGATGATAAAGATGCAAGATAATATGGGGATGGGGGATGGGGGGTGAAAGGCTGCGTGATGAAAAGGCCGATAGTTCAAATGACCAGACTGTC